>JAYKAV010002960.1:553040-587541 GCA_035582835.1 Phoebastria nigripes
GGGCGGGACCCGGCGGGAGAGCCGGGGCGGGCGGCGGGGCAGCGCCCGAGGCCGGGGAGCAGCGCCGGCTCTGCCCTCCCGCCAGCGCCGGAGGAGGCAGCAGCGGGGCTGCCCGCGGTGGAGGGCCTGTGGCCGGACCTCCGGGAGAGGGGCCCGGGGGAAGACGCTTAAAGGGGCTTTGGGCCGGGGGACCCGCCTGAGCGGCCGGGGCTGGGCAGGGGGGCGGCGGGCGGGACTGCCGGGGCTGGAGCGCGGCCGCGGTGCCTGGGCCCGTGGCCCGGCGAAGGGCGCTTCCACCGCGGGGCAGCGAGGGTCCGGAAGGCTGGCGGAAAGGTGCAGCAGCAGAGAGCGAAGCGGGAGCCCCCGAGGCTTTAGTACAGCAGGGTCCGACAGCGTTGGGGTCGCTGGGGAGCCGGGGCCAGAGGGGTGCGGAGCTGCTGGAAAGGGGCTCACAAAGTCTGGAGGTAAGCGACAGGGCATGTGCAGCGGGAGAATGCGGAGGTCGGGAACGTGGGAATGGCAGAGGGCTGGGGAAGGCGGCGGGAACAGTTCGGCTGGGTGGCTAGGACCAGGAGAACCACCCTGCCAAGGGAGTGGGTGGGCGAGGGGGGCTTGTGCTCTGGTGCCGGGTCGGGACGCCCCTGCTGCATCTCCCATTGCGACGCTGTGTTTGTCTTGGTGCGTCATGACAAAATGTTACTGCCATCGCTCCACCACACTTAGGTTGGTGCTGCCATTCCGTGTCGGGTCTTGACGCGTCCTTGAAATATCCCCGTCCTGTCATAATAGTTGTCGTGGCACATCTGCACTTCATTTCCATCACGAGATCCTTGTGGTGACCACGACGTGGGAAAAGGATGCTGGAAAGACATCAAGGTAGCTGGCTGCTCTGTCGCAGGATCTCAGAACACCGCTAGCTGAGACAATTTCTGTTCGATGGCAGGACTTCGCTTTCAGGGTATTTCAGTGTTTTGCATGAGGAAGGTGCCRTCTGGCCTGCCTGCTGTCCCATCCAGAATGGTTTGGTCTTTGCTGTCGCCTTTGGTGGAGCACAAAGGGTGCTGCATTCGTCTGTGCCAAAGAGTTACTTCAGCACATTGTTGGGCTGAAGTGCTGCCCCGGCCCACTGCACCATGTTGCCGTTGTGCACACAGATCTCTGTCTTGGGGAGATCCAGGAGCTGTCTCTGTCTCGCAGAAGAGGCTTGAACTCTGGAGTATCTCTGCTGTGACATTGCAACGGCATGTGATTTGGGCACTGATTTTCCTGAGCAGTGCGGGAGATTACCTGTGTGTCTTGTCCTCTGTTCATTTTTTGTTCTTTCAGGTCCATAGCTTACAGGATGAATCTGTTTCCATCCATACCACTTCCCTCTGGCTACAGCTGGAGTTCGTAGAAAACGGACTCATGTCAAGTAGTATGGACAAGGCAAAGGAACAAGGAATGCTTCTCTCACTGAGTCTGAAATACGTGTTAAACTAGCTCAGGAAACCACGTTAGTTATTAAAGTAGTAACACTGGAAAGGGAAACCTTCCCTCTTTCTCCTCACTTTCTTGCAAGGGTGGCTTCAGCCTGAAGGGTTTTCTCTGGTAGTTCTCTGGACAAACAATCTGTCTTGCACTGGAAGACAGCTTTGTCAGTGCAAAAAGCTCAGGCTCTTCCTCCGCCTGCATTTTCTAAAATATGGCTGTTGCTTTGTTCCATGTGCTCAAAAACTTGAGTCCAGAATTAAAGAGGGAGTGCTGGAGTCATCCAGAAATACAAACATGGAAGTGAGTAATTGGTCAACCTCTGTGTAACTTTTGAGAGGAAAGTTATTCTCATGCCTGAGAAGCAGAAACTAGTGGAAGGAAAGCAGCTGTTGGGAAACTTGAAGCGAGATTAAAGGAATTTAATCTCCCTTTCCAACCCCGTGATTAAATGGCCCAGGGATGTAGGAGCCGTTTTCCAGCATCATGCTGCACTGTCAAAATAAATGGAGTTCACCACTGTGACCTTTCATGGTGACCAAAACTGCCACCAGCAGTAGGAGCATCTACACCTTGGCCAAGAACCATTCTTGATCTGGAGATATCTGGTAGTGCCTCAGTGTTGCTGCTGTCTTTCTGACACATGTAATGCTGTTGCATTATCTGCCTCCTGTGTGACATTTGGATTTGAAGTGTCAGACTACAGCTACCTCACCTTCAAACGAAATAACTCCACATCATGTGGCATTGGCAATCAGTGTAATCAGGAATATTCTCTCTGTCATCATTTACATATTTAAGGCAGACCTGCCTTTCTCCCCTACTTTTTTGAGTTTGACTCTTGTTTCCGTGGTCTTCTGGATTTGTAAATAATCTGAGGGATCATTCGGTTTCACACATGTTTAAATTTGGGTGTGGAATGGGCCATTTGCTTTGTCTGTTACTTGTTTCTTCTTTTCTCAGCCCAAACACAGCAGTGCTAGTTATTTTATGGCGACTCCAGTTCACAGCAGTTCCCACTTGCTCTAATGCTACGTTACTGCTTCGGGGAAATAAACTCGTGATTAGCTACTGAATTGTCATCCTGTCATACCGACTATTACTCTTCATTTCAGCACCTGATCATTAATATAAGATCTCATCATTCCGGAAGTATTCTTGACATCTTTTCAAGCTGGCCCATCCGCTGCTAACAGTTTCAGTCTTTGTTTTCAAAATCCTTTGCATGCAGCTCCTTATTGATCCCCATGTGAAGGAGGCGCAATCGATATATAGATCATTGTCTCAGGAAGGAGAGTTCTGCAGCTCGCTCAAGACTAGAGGGAGTAAGTGTAGACCTCACCCTTATCCTTTTCATGAAACCAGGGTTGTTTGCTTGGAAGGATTTATCCAAGAGGGTTTTGTACTTGGTCACATTCCAGCAAGGCCCAACAAAGGAGCATTGACACTTTCCCGAGTTAGGAAGCCGTTTCCCGGTATGACCACCCTCGAAATGGAGGCTGTCCGAATCCTTTCTGTCCCCTTCTCCTTTCATTATCCCATAAACTCCTCCCTTTTCTTTTAGTGCACACGGTCACTGGGTTCTGCCTACAGCCAGCCAAAGTGGTCTCCAGTGGGGTTATCTTGCTGCTAATAATCAGATGCTTGGGGATAGTGAATTGCAGTGCACAGTGTGTGCTCCAGTCAGACTAGAGGCATCCTCTTTTCACTGGTCCTGGTAGAGGAAGGAGCAAGAATTCCACAGCTGCTTCACAGATCCCTTCCCTTCCTCCCTCTCGGTCCTTCTCTCTTATGGCAATATCTTCTGCTGCCTTCCAGGCCAACTGTTATCTTAGTGGTAATTATACCTAGAAAATAGCTGCCTCTCTAGTCGTTACGGAATTTGCAATATATGTGTTAATACCTGAAGGCACTAACTCAGAACCCAAAGTCTGGGGTGGCTTTTTTGGTGTATACTTTGCTCTATTGTTAGAGAATGAATTTTGATGTGAAGCTGTACTATGTTTTCTTAAATAAGTCATAAGAGCCTCATACTGAAGCATTGTAGATGTCCTGACTCCCACTGAGTAAGTGAGGAGTGATGGTGCACAGCTGAGATTATTAATGGCTGAGGATCATAAAAAGATGTCATTGGTGACTGGGGGACTGACACTATGATTTTCTTCTGCAGTCGGATGCTCTCAGTCACCCAAAGGCATTGCTTAATTACCTGCTTGCTCCCTACCTAGGCTGAACTTGATGAACAGCATTTCCATGTACAGCAGCCCAAGGAGCAGCAGATGTTCTGGGTTGTTTTCCAGGCCTCAGCCCATACTGCTGCCTGAACTTCTGACCGAGCACTGAATGCCAGAAAGCAGGTGCCTGTCCTCGGTGTCTACCTGTCTCACCCTTTCCCACCTCGCCTGTGCCACTCACAGTCCTACCAGACTCCTTCGCTGCCTGCTCAGCTCTGAATTTCTTTGCTCACCCCTCTGAGCCTTCCGGATGCTGTGAGGCATTAGGGAGAAGCCAGCGTGTTGTGGCCGGCTGCTTCCAATTGCCTCTCCAAAGAGTGGGTCAGTTCATAAAAATGCTGTGTTCAAACAAGCATGATGTGTGCATCTAGAATAATGGCTTAGGGTCAAAATCCTTCTTTTACATTCAAATGTAAGCCATAAGGATCTGAGGTCTTAAACTGGTAAGAGGATAAATAATTAGCGGAGTGCTGAAGATCAAAAAGATAAAATGGAAACACCGTGATATGCAGTTAGAGACTGAGGGGAAGGTGATGAATCCGGAGGAGAGGAGGCCTGGAAGAGCTGTTAAATACACTTGACTAGAGCTCTTTTTGCACAGCACAGTTTCTAATGCTACCCTGTGTGGTTTTCATTAACTTTTGCTTTGAAATTAAATTAATTGTGTTTGCTGGTGGGGTTAAGTGGCTGGAGGTGTGTTACATTTTTAAGAAGAGATGTCTTAGCCATATTTTTCTCTTTTCTTGAAGGCCTCGGTTGGCAGGCAGAGTCCGAGGGTGGTGCCGTACCCAGCCCACAGTCTATGTCCTGGAGAGCCTGGCCTTCAGAGTGCAGCAGGTAGCCACAGTTTAAGTATGCTTCTGTTTGTTGGTCTGGTTTCCAGAGGAAACAAGGCTCCTGTGATCAACCTGTCTGTTCCCTTCTCCTTCCAACATCGTCCAAACCTGTTGGTTGATTCCCATGCCATTTGACAGAGGAGGAAAGTCTTAAAGATGCCAAAGCTCCTACAAGTGTCCATTTGCCCGTTCTTGCAATAAGGGGTAATTATCCTAAAAATGCCTCGGGCGAAGGAAAGGCTGCAGTGTGCATTCACATGTTATGACATTAGCAAATCCAGTCAGGAAAGACACATAAATACTCAGAAAACCTTCAGATTCAGCTTTCAGTCAGTTGTGGGACTTGAATGTGCAGAGAACCAGGCTTTGCAATTTAGCGCTCAGGAGTGACTTCTTTCAGTTGTGTTCCCCAGCCCCTCTCACTCCTTTCTACCTAATCTCTTCCTCTGGCTTATCATGGCTGCACACACAAGACGGGGTTGTCCCAAGCTTTGTTGCATCTGAAGATTTGGTCCACGGTGGTGCTAGTATCCCAACTTCTTCCAATCCCTGCAGTTGTGTCAATGGGCTCAGCTGATCATCGACTGAACCTAGCAGAGATCCTTTCACAGAACTATGGTGTACGGGAAGAAAGGGAAGAAGATGATGATACTCAGGAGAAGCAGAAATCTTTAGAAGAGCTGGAGAAGAGTTTCAGTGCCTCTCAGGTAAAGGCAGCAAGGGAGGGGAAGGGAAATTACCTGCTGGATTTTCTTGTTTGCTTTTACAGTACTGGTATCAAAGATCTTTGTGTGAAACTCTGACTTGCTTGCTCAGCTGGCAACGCGCTGTCTTTAGGTCCACCCATCAATGAGTCTTAGGTTTGCATTTGGATAGGAAGGAATGGTTTTGACAGCAGTAAATTTTGGAGTCTTCCTCTGCTAAGTAGCCCCTCTGATGAGGTGGTATTCGCTCAGCTTGCTGAAGAGCCATCAGCTGTTGGGTGTATGTCTGTTTCACAGTGGAGGAACCACAAAGATGAGATGATGTGGTCCTCCTGTGAGTGGTCCCATGGAGGCCTCGGTGGAACCAAAGTGCATTCTTGGTGACAGAGACTGTCTCTTCAGGTCAGGCACAAGACTAATATAGGGATTTGCTCCTTCCCTTCCTCGGTATAAATAGAGCTCTGCTGTCTGGCATATCTTCACCAGCATGAAATCTAGTGTAAAAAATAAGTGTATTTTAAAAATGCACTTGACCGTATTCCTTTGGGGTGGAAGTTCCTGGCTTCTCTATACCTTTGAGAAGAACAGGTTATGGTGGGTCCTGATAGACTGTGCCTCCTTCATTATGCAGCATTACCCGAGGCAGTTCAGAGCCCCCAGAAGAGCAGAGCTGCCTTGACTGCCTCTGCATATCTCTGTGTTCACTACAGCTGGTGTTGTACTCGATGATTGTTCCATTCCTGATGAAGCTTTGTCCTCCTCTCGCTCAGAGCAGTGAAATGCCATTTGAGGAGCTGCTTGCACTTTATGGCTATGAGGCATCTGATCCCATCTCGGAGCAGGACAGTGAGAGCAATGATATTTCTCCAAATCTCCCAGATATGACTCTGGATAAGGTAAGAGCAGCTGTCTGCTTGGGTGCATGCTATTAGCCTGTGCTGTAGGTTACTGTACTGTCTTGGAGCTTGAGACGTCTAGTAGCTCTCTTCAGGTGGGGTTTGACTAATGCTGGGGGAAGAGGCCTGCCTAGTTCTGGTGTCCCAGTGAGGAACGCCACGTGCAGAAATTGAATTTAAAGAGTTTAGAGGAGACTGGAGAAAGGAGAACTGTTTTAAAAAGAACACTGTAAAAACTGTTTATGGAACTTGGGTTACAAGTCTTTACACATCTATGTGGATCTGTGGAGAGTCAGGGGAGGTTTGTATCTTCCCAGCTGAAGCTGTGGCTCCTCCTGTTCTAGCTAAAGTCTATAGAAAGCTTTTTTTCCTTTCCAGGATCTTTGAGATATTTGCTCTGGTTGGAGCTCTACAGAAAGGGCCACTTGCTCATCCTCTCTCTGGCTTCTATAGGAAGCCGCTCTTGGCACTTGTAGAAGTGCTTCTAGGGAAGATAATCTAGGGGTGGTGGGGAGGGAGGAATCTGTCTTTGGGGAAGCTATGGGAGGATGAGGAGATCTGTGGATGTGGCCACCTTTGGCCAGAAATGCTTTACTCTAGGCCTCACCCCTCCACTCATTTTTTTTTTTTAATTTAAAAATATTTTTCACTTTCTTGTTGTTGTTAAAAGGAACAAATAGCGAAGGATTTGCTTTCAGGGGAAGAAGAGGAGGAGACACAGTCTTCAGCTGATGATCTGACTCCATCCGTCACGTCCCATGATGCATCGGACTTATTCCCAAACCAGCCTGGCTGTATGTGTTGCTAATTTCTAAGTAATTGGTATTTACTTGAATGTGGTGTGCAGAATAGGGCAAGAATGTTTTTCTTTATTTTGTCACTAAGTTTCCTGACATCAGTTTTTCCACTTTCCTTCTGGGGGCTGCAAATAAACCTGAGTGCCAATGGTGTTAGCGAGCATCGGTTAGGACACGATAGAGCGTAGATGAGCAGTGGGATGAGGAGGGAATTGTCTTTAGCTGTAACTCATAACATTGAGAAAGTGAGAATTGTTTTGCTACCTGCTGTAATTGCAGTCTGAAAGATCAGTACGTGATCTGACATCTCTAGAAGTGAATAAATTCAGTAGTACTAGTGGTGTGATATATTGTGGCAGTTCCTAAATATTGGAATACGCAGGAAGCCAAAGTGCATGAGAGAGACTCAGCATAAAGTGATCTTATTCCTTCTGCTAGCCTGCAAAATGAAGGAGTCTGAGCTCCCTGGGTTGGTCAGCACCACCCATGTGGCAAGTGTGCAAATTCTTTTATTTAAAAGGAGAAAATTAAAATATAGGTAAGTTGTCACTGAGGAGCACGCTGAAAGTAACTTTAGGACAGAAAATGATGGGAAGGAGAGGGAATATAGAGCAATAGGTAAAAAAAAACATTTCATAACTACAGATCTTTTCCTTTCCCACAAAGCAAACAACTTCCTTGCTGATGAAGACAAAGAGCCCTGTTCATCTCCATGTGCTTCCTCCATGGCTGAGGATTCAGAGGAGGATTCCATCCCATCCAATGAGTGTAAGAAGGTAAATGATCTGAGTGCATTGGGAAGGGGAGCTAATACAATGCGCCTGAGTCTGAGGAAAGCACGACACCAAAGCGCTGTGATCATTGCCTCAAGAAATTTTCTGTCTTTTATTTTCTTTTGCTCAGCACCTTGCGTTTTGTGGAAAGCCGTGGCAGATATGGGTTACAAGAGCTTTTTTAATAGTCTTGAAACCTGTATCTGAAATTATCTTCTGCTTCAGATATGGAAAATGCTGTTGTGCCTTGGTGAATTAAAACTGCAGCTTGTAGCCCTATAAAGGTGAAATGCTGTGCAATATTCCCAGCAGGATTTACTGAGGGGGAACCATCACACGAACGAGAGGAGCAGACTTCCAAATTCATCCTGGTTGTGAAGGTTGCAGGAGAGCTTCTGCATTTCTTTATCTCCAGCCTTAGCTGCTTGCCATATATCATTAACATTAAAGCTATGTAAATGCCTAAGGTCCCCAAAGTATCATCTGGTTGGTAGTAAATCTTTTTATTACCCTATGAAATAGTCAGGGTTCCCTAGAAGTAATAGTGACAGTGGGGACTACTGATATATAAATCGGCCTCATGGTGTCGTAGTCCCTAAATCATGAAGTACACCTCAGTGCCTATGCAGAGCATTTTCCGTTTCAATTTACCCACTTCTCTGTGGTGATATTTCAGGAGATCATGGTTGGACCTCAGTACCAAGCCACTGTTCCCATCCTCCACTTAAGCAGACACGGTGAAAAAGGTAAGGCAACCTGCTTTATGTATCTTGTTTGGATGTAGGGCTGCTGGCCTGGGCATCTGATGGGGCCCTAGTTCACCAGTTCTGCTCTATGTCTCTAGGCTTGGCACCTTTTGGTGTTGACACCAAAATTTACAGCTACACCTGAGCTAGCTTTAAACTGGCCTGTTTGAATAGGCTAGTAATATAGCTACAGAAGCTAAGAAGCTCAGTGAAAACTGGGTTGGTGTGATAGGTTTGGAGGAGGGGGTCTCAGCTGTAGCCAAAGAGAAGGAATACCTATCTGGAGATAGTCTAATTTATTTTTCTCTGACATCTTCCTTAAGTAGCCAGTTATTTTCATTCAGTACTCCCTGGAGCTGCTCAGTTTCCAATTTGATAGGATGTCTGCAGAGTAGATGGAGGTGCCTTGATTTGCAGATTGCGTCTAATAACTAGTGCAATACTAGCACCAGCTTGTTGAGTTTCCGAACAAGATAGCTAACAGAAAGCCACGTCTTTAGAAATTACTTGCTTCTTCCCTAGTTCTTTTATCCTAACAGACTCTGAGCAAATTAAAGGAGGTAAAAGTTATCAGTTTTGCAGGTACTATTTCAGATTTACCCAATACAGTTCTCAGAACTTTTCACTGTCACTTTATCAGTGCTCTCAGCCTTCTGTATCGAAGACCACAGATTCAGTGCACGTTTTCCATAACCTGTATGTTTGCATCAGTGTGAAATGAAAGGAAACTGATGGTCGATCCCCATGGGGGTCTTTTATGCCCTGTCTGTAGTGCCTCTGACCTGATTTTAGTGATTCTGCAGGGCAGAAGAGTTGGTTCCTTTGCCTCTAGAAACAAGTTAAGTACAGAGGGTGCTGATGTTTTTATCTGAATAGAAAAATCTCAATATTTCTGATTATTTTTTATTGCAGAGTCTTTCTTCTTGCTTTCCTCTGTGCTGTTATTTTACTTAAACATCTATCTGTATTGTTGTGTGCTATGTTCTCATGGACTGAAAGCCTTGAAAGCTGAAAGGGGCAAGAATCACTTAGTGATGCAGTGTGCTCCTGCTGTTCAGTGTGGGTGGAGCAGCTCATGGAGGAGCATTACAAGCTATCACAGGGGAGGGACAGCCTTGCAGCTGCTTAGTTTTGTGTCTAGGACAGGGAGAGGGTCTTGAGCCTAGGCCAGGGTTGTAGCTCAAAGCTGCCTTCGCCTCCTACTCCTTTTGTTTACTCTGTGCTGGAAAAGACACCTTAGAACCTAGGGTTTTTTAGTTGCCAGGATTAATGAATCAAAGCAACAGTCTTTGAGAAMGTGGTAACAAAAACCTTGTCAACCAAACCTTCTGAAGAAGTGGAAGCAAGTTGAGCCTGTGCTTAGGGCCCTAAAAGGGGTATAAAGAGTGTTAAGCTTATCTGCCTCCAAAATTGAGAGGGGAAAATGCAGTACCTTCACAGAGATGGTTGTCTCATCTAGTGCTAGGTTGCAGTACCAAGCAAAGATTTCCTCCCTCCTTCTGTCTCTTCCATGTACGTACATGCAGACTATTTCTCAAAAGCAGCAGAATTCTCTGTTTGATTAGCTTATTTCAGTGCTTTTTCTGTTAGCCTATGAGAATGAAGATCAGCTGCTTTGGGACCCAAACATACTCCCTGAGAGAGAGGTTGAAGAGTTCCTATACCGTGCAGTGAAGCGGCGATGGGACGAGCTGTCTAGCAGCAGCCTGCCAGAAGGAGAGATGGTGAAGGACAATGAACAGGTAAGCATGGGGGCTTCTTGCAGCCTGCAGATTCTATAATGGTGCTGGCGTAATAGTGCAACGTTTCCTACAGAGGTTCTGACTGAGACCCACTTAAAAGAGAATGAGACCTAACTCCAGTGATCCTCTACTCCTGCTTCATGGATAAGTGAAGGTGTGCTTCTCAGCTGCAGTCTCAGGAGGCTGTTCACCCTCCTGTTGGGAATACAGGAAAAGGCTGTAGTGGATCGGACCACAGGCCTGTCTAGCTTAGTACTTTTCTTCCAACACAGTAACAGATGTTTGTGGAAAGCATGTGACAGACTGGGCAAATAGAGAATGGGTACTGTTTTGACTGTATTCTCGCAGTATCCCAAACTGTCTGAGCCAGAGCTTGCAGCAAGAACATCCTTTTGGGTCTGTCTTCTATAGCATTGTCTAATTCTTCTTTGAAGCCAGCAGATCAAACATTTGGCTAAGAAACTTCAGAGCAGTTGTTTCCTCTATGCTTGCCAGGTTAGAATCTCACAGTAAGTCTGCAGGAATACAGAGGCACACCTGTAATCTGCGGAGCTGCTGGTAGAACTGCATCTTTTCAGTCCTAGGGTTTGTAATCCAGTGCCTTGAAAAGTGGAATCTATGCTGATGGTCAAGCTCGGGTTAGTGGCAAAGTGGCTCCTGGGAAAAATAAGTTTTATGAAACAAACGTGAGTCATGAGCAGGTTGGTTTGTGGTGTGTTGCTCAGGTACATGCTGTCAGTGATTTTCTTCTGTTTCCTAGGCTTTGTATGAACTGGTTAAATGCAACTTCAATGCAGAAGAGGCACTGCGGAGGTTACGGTTCAATGTGAAGGTTATCAGAGGTGAGAATCTCCCATATTTGGGTTCTACCCCAAACATCAAGGCACGTGTAACTCTTTCTAGATTCTGTACATCTCCTCCAATTCCTCTTTCTTTCTGCTATAGATGAGCTTTGTGCCTGGAGTGAGGAAGAATGTAGAAATTTTGAACATGGCTTCAGGGTCCATGGGAAAAACTTTCATCTTATCCAAGCGAACAAGGTAAGGACGCTCACCCCTGCATCCCACTAAGACAAAGGGAAGGAGGCACGTGCATTTGCACCAGAGGTATGTTTTGAGCCTCGGCTAATGCAGGAAGTTCAGGACTGCTGAGTTCCGATCCCAGGCTTTGTGTTGACTCATGCTAGCAGGTGATGGGCTGTTCACTGCCCTGCTCTGCCTTATTTTCCAGGTGGGAGAAGTCACAAACAACACTGACCTGCATGAGTGATGTCAGTTAATTACTGATTAGCCCTTTCTGGAGTCTCAAAAGTTCTTTCCAAACTCTCAGCCCTTGCAGTACTTCTGGGAATGAGTGAGTTGAGCATGTGGATGTTTTGTAAAGTCCCCTGGGGTCCTCTAGAACGAAAGATACTGTTGTAGGGAGAGCTGGGCCCCAGGACATATGCTGCTGTGCTGGGAGTTGGCAGAACCAGAGAGTCCAGTTCTACCGCTGATTAATTGTGGGCATGTTGACGCTGGCCAGTGAAAATGGATGCAGGTTTGCTCTCTTGATGTTAAGTGTGCTACTGGAAGCGCAGGAAAGTCCTGCACGAATGTAGCGTGTGTGAACCCACACTGGGGTCTGCAAGAACAATTGTGCACTGTGGGGAGTTCTTTCTCTGGCCGATTACCACCTTGGAAATCTCAGTATGTGCTTCCGTTCTGCAGTGTAGATGTGTCCATAGCAATATAAATTACTGTAATGCACTTAATTTTCTGTACTGATTAAAAGGACTGTTGCTCCATGAGTCCTTGCTCCATGAGATGCATCTTGATGCATGGCTTTCTGACTATGATGTTTCTCCTCAGGTTCGCACCCGGTCAGTGGGCGAGTGTGTGGAGTATTACTACATGTGGAAAAAATCAGAGCGCTATGACTACTTCACTCAGCAGACTCGTTTAGGAAGGAAGAAGTACGTCCTCCACCCTGGAGCCACGTGCGTGGAATATTCTCACACTAAAATTAGTAATATTAACCTCTCAGTGAAGATTCCTGCTGCAAAGCACCTCCACTTAAAAGACCGTGCTTTCTGCTCTAGAAGGTTTCTTGGGTGGGAGCATGGAGGGATGCACTGGATATTCTCAGAACATAAACACTGTTGGTGTGGGGAGGGAAGATACAGCAATTATTTGCTTGGATGTGGATTTTCTTGTGTCAGAAAATACTGTTTTGTTTCAGACAAATGCATTCACAAAAATTAAGGCTAGGGTCAGGGATTCAGGGCTGATCTCAGGAAATAACTCAGTTCAATGAGGTTTTGGGAAGGGAGCTTTTTAAGTTAAAGAATACACTATTTCTGATGTTTTGGAGCCTGAATTAATTTCTTTCCCTGCTGCCACCCTTTGAGGCAAATTCTTCACTTTGAAATATATGCTAATTACAGAAAATACTTTTCAGAAAGGTTGAAACTGAAATGTTTTAAAAGGTCAAAATGAAATATTTAAGTTGAATCAATTAAAAGCATTAGATGAAGTCTTAGGCTTTTTGGGGTTTTTTGGGGTTTTTTTAATTGTGATGCAAGACAGGAAAATACCTGAAATCTCAAATCCCTGCAGGGTGGGAAAATATTTTCTCATCACTTGCTCTTTGCTGGCACGCTAACATTGTCACAACCCACTGCAGTCATTCTGTGAAGCTGGCTGTTCCCTGGGGAGAGCATTTGACCATTTATTTAGCTTTGGAAGGGGCTGAGGCTCATAGAGAGCTGGGGGGCAGAGCTCTTTGTTTTGGAGAGCTACAGAGGCCATTCTGGTTTATCATGGGCTGGTCTTAGCCATGCTGAGTTAACTGCAGTCGCCTCAGTGCAGAGTCTAAACTGGGGTCTGCAGACCAAGAAGGGATGGACATTCATTCTAGTGAGGTCTCTACAGTCCTGTTGCTTTATTTGTTGATGGGTTTTAATCCCAGTCACCATTTTCCCTGCCTGCATCTCTCTGCTTAACAGGTGGTGGCAGCGCTATCTGTCTTTCCCCACAGGGATTATACTGACAATGACTTGGATGGGGGTGAAGTAGAAAATACCAGTCGTTCTCGGAGCTCCCCGCCAATTCCCTCTGCAACTAGCTGCCTGGATTCTCACTTCGGTCAAGATCAGATAGCAATAGAGAGCACAGGTAACTTCCTTTTTTTCTGTCTGCAATGGCGATAACTTGTCTCCCTCACTCAGCGGCACAGACACTCCTTTGCCTTTCTCCTGTTGCCATTACCCAGCTGTTGCTCTCCTCCCCGCACCTTGCCAGTGTGCTCACTTTGCCCTGCGTCAAATACCAGCCCTGGGCAGATTTTGGTGTGAGCAAAGGAGACTTGTCTGTCTCTACATTGACTTAAAAAGAGTTATTCCTGCTTCAGGCTTGGAGGGGTGGCTTAAGTCATTCCCAGAGCAAAAGGATTTGCACTAACTTTGGGCACCTGAGTTAAGTGCTTCCAGTGCACTAACACAGAGACACATTAGACACAGGCAACTCCTCCGGAGGCTGATTTAAGGCACCAGAAGTCAGGCTGTACCTGCAAACTGCTTTCAGAGAGAGCTGGCTGTGAGAAGACTCACAGGGAGCCCAGAATGGATTCATTCCCTCACTGTCCTACTGCAGATGAGGTGTTTGTGTAGGCACCTCCCAGGGGCTGTCGGCATGAGGGGATAGGACTTAGGATTTGGCTTATCTTGGAGTGTCTCTGTGAGATTTCCTTTAATTTCCATAGAAACATTGATGGCCTCCCATCTGCTGTCTGCATCTTGCCTTTCTTCGGTACATGCTGGCAGGGATCTTGGTTGCTATAATAAAGAAACGTTTGTGCCRTCAAACAAATACTATTGTGATTAGGTGGGATTGAACTGGATTCTGGTTTTTTGTATGTTATGGACTCACTCTAGCTTTCTTTCACTTGCTGTCCCCCACCCTTTCTTCCTCCATGTCTGTCTGTCCGTCTCCCACGTTTCCCTCCTTTGCGGTGTGCAGAGCCCCTGAGCGTGGAGAGCACAGCCTGCAGCCTGGGCAGCATGAGTGAATCGGGGCAGGGCTATGAGTGCAGTACTCCTTCGGAGACAAATTGTTCCTTTGACCCCACGGAGGAGACGTCCTCAGGCGCCATCTCGGCTTCCTGCACACGACACGCTGTCAACCCCTCAGAATCAGGGCTCTATGCTTTGCCACCAGCAGGACCAGGACTAGCAGAGAAGCAGGAGACATTGCAGAGCTCTGGTGAGACGATAACCATGGACTTCACTCTCCCTGCAGACATTAACGAGGGTTTGCCTTTAATTGCTGGCCCTGTGGATTTGGACAGAGACCCAGAGGCAGTGGTGGCCCCTGCGCAAGTGTCCTTATCGGTCACAGATTTTGGCCTCCTTGGCATTGGAGATGTAAATAGTTTTCTGACTGCTCATCAGGCTTGCCCAGCACCTGTGGCTCGGTCAGAGCCTTTGTCACAGTGAGAGTCTCCAGTCACAAACTTGTCACAGACCCAGCAAGGACTTTGACCTGATTGAGTGAAATCCTGGAACTTCCACTGTTCTGTAGGGACAGTTTGGAGCTGTTGGTCAGAATCCGTCTTTCCATCCTCCTTGATCCAAGGCTACAGTGAAACCAAACACCTTTCCGCTCCAGTGTGTGCTGACACAATCACGCAAAGCTGGTGGCTGGCTTTAGCGAGGGGGGAGGTCCATCACCCCCTGTTTTGTTGACCATGTGTCACCCCAGGTAATGCCAGGCTGTTTGGAGAGTCCCTGCCTTGGGACAGGGGAAATGTCCCTTGGCCCCAGTGGGACAGTCTGAGCACAGAGATGCTTTGAGAACAGGGATGTACCACCAGCACTTCGGGGCTGGGATGGAGGATGCAGTCTGGAGGTCTGAGAGCTTAGGAAATCCGCAGAGAGCACAGTCCACCTGGGCTGCAGGGCCATTTGCCTGCAGAGACGGGCATGGCGATGCCAAAGGAAGATTAGGAGTCTTGGCCCTTCACCCACAGAGAGTGTGTTGCAATAGAAGTCATTCTCCCCGTTCCCCTCCCAACAGCTATCCTGCACTCCTGAGCTGCAGGTCGTGACAGGCATGCACACTGCTGTTTTCAAACCTCTCGCAGCTGCGTGTGTCTTCCTGCCTGCTCTACCACCAGCTGCAGGTGGGATGTGGCCTGGTTCAGCCCTTTGGCAGAAGCATCAGGTCTTGGAAAGGGATACTGCGTGGTGCAGTAGCRCTGTGCGCACTTAAGTCCTTCTCGCCTTCCCTTGCAGTGCTGGGCCATGGAGAACTTGTACTGGGAGTAAAGGGAGTTTCTAGACCCACAAAGCGACGTTGGCCCCAGAGTGGTGCAGTGCTGCCGCTTCTGTTACTGGTGGTGAATGACATGATCCTTGCGACCGCTGCAGTATAAGAGGGTAAAATGCAGATGAAAACATCTGTAACTTCCCAGCTTGTTCAAACAATTTGTCAGCTGTGGGAGGAGGAGGTTGCTTAGCTCCCAGGGCACCAAGTCTAAGACACTGGTGCTAGCACAGAGTCCCAGGCAGGAGAGCACACCAGTCCCTGGGCACCCCTGCCCCTTTCTGCGTCACAAAAAAAGCTCTCTGTTTTCTGAGAGGAAAGTAAGTCTTCACTGCCGATAGCAATGTTTCGAGGAGGTGACAAGGGTGGCCCTGCATGGCAGCGAGGTGGCCAGCTGCTGTGCAGAGAGCCACAGTGGCATGTTTGTGGGTGTGCTGGAGCCTGGAGCTGCTTTGCTTCCTGAGTGTGTTCCAGGTCTGGGGTTTGCTACTGGCTTAAATCCACATGTTCTCATTCCCCTTTTTTCCATGCAGGGAATGCTGTCTGCTGACTTGCTGGGCAAGGCTCTGGTGCAGATGTTCCCTTCCTCCAGCCATTTTCTGCATTTGGGAGGGGGTTTGGGTTGAGGTTTTTTGCTTGTTTTGGTAGAGGCCTTCGGGCTGTGATCCTGCAGTTGGTTCTGCTGCCAGTGGATTTGGAAGATGACTAAAACCATTAGCCCGGATCCTCCTTTTACCTGGCCGTGTGAAGTTGCGCTCAGCCCTGCAGTGGGAGCACAGAGACAGCTTCAGGCAGCTTTGCAGGATGACAGGATCAGACCTTGTCTCTCATCTTCCAAGCCCCAGACCCGTTTTGCGTGCATTAGCAGGGGTTTGCTTCGGTCCCCGGCCAGCTCTGCTGAGAGGTGCTGAGCTCCAGACACACACAGCTGCCTTGACCAGGCATCACTTTGTCAACCAGACTTTGTAACCAGAGGTCTCCCCTCTGGCTGCTCCCAGTTGCTGGAAACGGAAAGCAAATACGAGTGCCCGCTCCATAGTGGAACTGCCCAGGCTGTGATTCCCCTTTTCTGGGGGAAGAGAGGAAGCTCCTTGGCTGAAAGGAGAAGAGGAGGCAGGGTGAGAGCACGGGCAGCCCTCCCAGGGAGGGCCAGGCCTTGGCATCTCCTCTCCATCAGCCAAGAACATTCTTAGTTTTCCTGAAACCATTTTTTCTTTGGTTTGTTTCAAGCCCTAATGAAAGGAGAGGGGAGGCTGGGGGAGGCAAAAATGTCTCTTATTTATGTTCTTCAGTGTTGTTTACAGATTCGCATGGGGTCTTTCAACATGAGTGCGGCGCTTTTTCCACATAACTTTAAGGGAGAGGGGTGGAAGGGGCTGGGACAGGGAGGGGGAGTCACTTGGGGAGGAGGTTTGGTTTTGGTTTTTTGTTGGGGTTTTCTTTTTCCTTCTTAGAAAGCACATTCACTTTGAGCCGCTCCCAATGCTGGACTCTTTCCCCCTTCCCCCCTACACTGTGAAGTGATACTGCCTTGAAGACCCCTCGACATTATTTATTTAATTAAAAACCTAATTTGAAAGTGAGCCAGAAGCCTGTCATGTTTTTGGAGACTGAGATGCCACAGTCCTGTGTGTCGTGATGGTGGAAGTGAGAAAAGGAGTCCTTGCCTTTTCTGTCTGATCCTCTCCCACCCCAGGCGAGTGCTCCATGGGCAGGGGTGGGATGCCCAGCACAGCGTTCAGGAAGCTGTTGGCAGCAGATGCTCATGGTCCCTAAGAGAGAGGATGTCCAGGGCAGGGTGTGTGGCTGAACACCGATCTTGGGTCTGTCCTCAGGGAGGTGGTGGTCCAAGTAATGACCCTGGAGCCCTGCGGGATCATGTCCTCCCATCCCGGGTGCTACAATTGCCTGTCAGAGCAGCCCCGAGGTCCTGGTGCAGAAGCTGAACTTGACCTGCTCTTAAGTGCAGCTGCTGCTGCTCGGTGAGGAGCATCTTCATCCTGGGATCAGTGAAGAGCTTGTGCCTCCAGCCCACCCTGCCAGAGCCAGGTCCGTGGTGCAGGTGCTCCCCGTGGCCGGACCGTGCGTGAGCTGCCCCGGTTGCCTGTGGCTCCTGTCCCAGGGGGTCTGGGGATGGTTCTCAGTGTCCCTCCTTTCTCTGTTCCTGACCCTGCCTGCCTTCCTGTGCCTTGTACCAGGGATGCCATCACAAGCTGGGAGGAGGCCTGGCTTCCTTGGCTGAATTTTCCTTCCCAGCACTGTGCACGGAGGGGAGGGAGGTCTTCATTTCTCTTAGAGGTGCCCTGAGTCCTCTGAAACCCTGGCAGCCTTTGGAGAGCCTGTGGCAGTGGGAGGCGGGGGTCCATCCACGTCTCACTGGCTTCAGCCAGAAATAACATCCTGGAGGCGAGAGAAACGTTCCTGCTGCAACTGCGTTGTATGTTTCTGCAAGAAGGCTGGTTGCTCACCACAAAGCTCCTCTGTTTTGTCAGAAACCCCTTAAATTCTGTTCCCTGGCTCTTGCCTTCTGTCCCAGGGTCTTGGGGTGGGATGGGGGCTCCCATCTCCCTCGCTCACAGCTGGAAAACGCTACCCAGAAAACCAGCAGGAAAGGGGCAGCCCACCCCTCTGTTTGGGAGCTCTCCCCACTCTGCATTTCTCCTGGCAGCTCAGCCGCGTAGGGCAAATGCCTGCTTGGCAGAACACCAGAGTGCGGTGCTGCCGCGGGTGGGAGCGGGCAGAGCGTCCCAGCTGCCATCCATGCAGCACGGATGGGAGCGGCTCTCGGCCGTGAGGCAGCACGCCCCGGCTGCCGGGGCCCAGAGCGGGGCCGGGACTCAGTTCTGCCTGTGCCTCAGAAGAGGAGGGTCGTTAGCTGCTGCTGTGCGGGGCTTCAGCCGTGCAGCCCCCGGCTCCCCCCAGCAGAGGCCAGGGTATGATGGCGGGCACAGCCTAAGGCATGAGGGACACAAGCGGGTTCCCCGTTTCCTTCGACACCCTGAGGAGCGACGGGAAGGGTGGGTGTGCTCGAAGCCCTCGGGTGCGATCACTGTCCCTCATCTCGTCGCATCCTTTGAAAAGCCTTTTTTGGCCCTGCGTGACCCGAGTGACGATCCTGCGGGTGTAAGATCACCAGGGCCAACGCCCCACGAATGCTCCTGCATCCCCGCAGGCTCCGGGGGAGTTTCCTCTCTGCTTCCAGGGCGCGGGAAGGCGGGCAGCGACCTGGCGGGGCCGCGCGGGCTCCGCCCGCCCCACGGTCCCCACGCGCGGCTCCGGCCGCGGCCGCTGCAGCCGCGGCGGTTCGACGGCAGAGGGGGCCGCAGCCCCGCGCCGGGGTCCCGCTTCGCACCCGCGGGGACCCGCGCCGCCCCGCCGCGGGTCCCAGCGCTCGGGAGTGCCGGACCTTCGCCCCCCGCCCCGCTTCGCCGAGGCGCGGCGGGCGGCCGCAGGGCCGGGAGCTCGGCTCACACGGCCGCTCCCGCTGCGGCTGCAGCGACCCGGGGAGGGGGCTCAGCGGCCCCCAGCAGCCCCCGCCCCTCCGGCTCGGGCCGGTGGGAGGCCACCGTCTGCCTCCCGTGAGCCTCCGTGCGAGGGGGCGGCAGCAGAGACATGGGCAAACCTCCGGCACCGGTCCTCCCCCCGGAACGGAGCATCAGCAGACCCCCCGGGATGGGGTCCCAAGCACTCACTTTGGGACTGGGAGGGGCCGGGGCCGGGACCGGGACTGGGGACTCCATGGAAAGCCCAAGTGAAGTTGGAGGAAATCTAACAAACAGGGCCCGAATGCCGCCAGGCCTCCCCACGAACCGGCCCCGGCAGCCAGGGCTGCATCGCTGGCCCCCACACGGCTCTGCAAGGCCCTTTGCTGGCCGGGGCCTTGTGCTGAGCAGGGGGGAGGCTGAGCCTGTCTGCCCAGCGCTGCGCAGGCTGAGCAAACAGCGCGGGGCCGAGCTGAGGGCAGGGGCTGCTTTCTGTCCCCGAGTGCTGGGCCGAGCTGAGAGCAGGCAGTCCRGCCGGGCTGGGCCATTCCTGGGTGGCTCCCGCCACTCTGGCACCATCTGACAGGCACGGCACCGTGTGGGGCAAAGTCCTGCCTGCAGCACCCACTCCGCGAGGCCGTGCTGCACGGGCAGGGGAGCAGCTGCCTTATCTCGCTCCCCTCTGCCCTGCTCCAGTACAGAGCCACACACCCACAGCACAGGTCAGCATGACCCCACCAGACCGTATCCTGTCCTCGCTGAGGCCCACACTGCCACATCTGTGCCCCCATGATGGCCCAGCCCAGAGCACTTCCACGCCAGCCATGAGGATGGCTCAGCACGGCCAAGCACTGCCAGGGGCTGTGACAAAAAGGGGAGATTTACCAGCAGTGAGAGAGACTGTATTAAACCCTGCATCTCCTCCACGACACAGCCTGGGCATCCCACAGGCACCGGCCAACCTCTCCTCCTCCAGCATCCCCTCAGCTCTCCTGCCTCGGGGCTTTACCCACCCGCCACCAAGATTTGGGGCCTGCAAGCAGCATGTGCGGGGCAAATCCTACCCCAGCAGCTGTGCCAGGGCCCCATGGCACCGATGGGCAGGACGGAGGTTGCACAGAGTTGGATCGGAGCAGAGGAAAGCTGGCAAGTAATTCTGCCCCTCTCCTTAAATCCCAGGGCAGCCTGAGAGCATTTCCAGCTCTGCTGGCTTCCCACAACAGCCTTGACATTCTCCACAGGCCACTCAGGCTGCACTTAAATAAACCAGCCCAGTAGCTATCATTTGGGTGGTTTCTGTATTATTTATGTTTCCTTCCGTTCCTGACCAACAGTCGGGCCTGGAGCAAACAGCCAGGCTGCGGCTGTCCCCGCTCCTGCCAGGGACTCGCTGCGGGGACCCGTGCTCGAACATTTGCTCCCATCCCCGCTCCGAGTGCCACCAGCCCAGCACATCCTCAGCCCCAACGGGCAGCGCCGGGAGCCTGTCCTGCTCCAACAACGTCTGAGGCACGGGAAAATACCACCCTGCGTTTCAGCGGTTAAATCACAGCTTAAAACAAACACGCGCCTCGTCCTGTGTTTAAATCCGGCTGCTCTGCTCCCCGCCAGCCTCTCTGCTGCGTCCGAAGGCTCCCGGGGAACCCTCTTTCCCCCCCAACAACCAGCATCGCAACTGAGTCAGCCTCGTATCTGCTCCGCAATAAACCGCCGCCGCACCGCGCCGATGCAGCCAGCACATTTCTGTGGCTACATTCTTCCACTTTCGGATTTTTCTTTTTTTCCCCCTTTTTTTTTCTCAGGAAAGAAGCCCGAGCCTGGCGGGACACACGCGGCTCCCACACGCGGACTCGCTGCCTTCCTTCTCCCCCTTCCCCTTGCCGCAGCGGCGGGAGGCAGCCGAGCCGGAGCGGGCAGACCGGCCAGGCGGAACGGGGGGACGGGGCGGCCGGAGCCGAGGACGCTGGAGCGGGGCCCGGGGAGGCGGCTGGAGGCGAGGGGGTCCGGGCCCGGGCCGCCCCCGGCGTGGCCGGAGGGGACCCGCTGTCCCCGGCCCCCGCCGCACCCCACACCTGCCCCGGCCCCACAGCCCGCCCCCGTCCCAGCCCGCGGGCGGGGGCACCGGCTGCCGGAGCCGCCCCGCCCCGCCCCGCCCCGCCCGCCCGGACTTTACCTCCCGGCCGGGCCCGCGCCGTTCCGGGCCATGTGAGCCGCGGGGCCGGGCCGCGGGGCCGCCACCGGCAGCAGGATGGAGCGCAGAAAGGTCTTCGTGGTGCTCGACGTGCTCTGCCTGGCGGTCGGTGAGGGCTCGGTACCGGCGCGGCTGCGGCGCCCCCGCCCCGGGCGGCTCCGGAGCGTCCCCGGTCCCCCCCGGTGGGGCTGTGCCGCGGGCTGGGTCCGGGTCCGCGGGCGGTACCGGGGGTCCGGGGTCCCCCCGCGCCTCTGCCCGGGCCAGCCCGGTGCCGGTGCTGCGGGGCCGGGCCGGGGGCAGCCCGGGAGGCACCTGTCCGGCCCCCGTCCCGGGGCTCTGGGCCTCCGCAGGGAGCCCACCGGCCTCGCCGGCGCCGCTTCGCCCGCGGGGCGGCTCGGTGAGGGGCGGTGGGGCCGGGCGGGCATCGGCTGCTGCCCCGGAGCTGCCGGGCCCCGCCGTGGAGCTGCTGTCCCGCCGTGGGGCCGCCCCGTTGTGCGGGCGCCTTGGGGGGGGGGGCGCAGCGCCCCGGGGACGTGCCCGGCGCGGGGCTCCGCGGCGCGGCCGAGTGGGAGCCGGGGGACCCCGGGGCGGGTCCGGCGGCCTCCCCCGGGCAGCTGGGGCTCGGATCCGCTCTCGGGCCGGGCGGCTGCCGGCAGGGCCCTGCCGGGCTGCTCGGGCGGGAGGGACGCTTCCTTCTGCCGCTGCCCTGCCCGCCGGCCGGGCCCTGAGCTCCGTGGGCGGCCGGAGCGGGGCCGGGGGGCTCTGCAGCCCCGGGCAGCTGGGTTCGGGGTGCCCCTTCCCAGTACCCCGACAGCCTCCCCGCCCCCCGGTGCAGGCAAACGCCCGTTTCTAAAACTGACGCTGACAAGCACCTAATTAAGATGGACTAAAAATAAAGGCCCAGGTCGTAATTTCAGCCTGAACCTCCCRGGCCGGGAGCTGCTTTCTTGGGCTCTGAGCACCGGTGGGGAGAGGCAGGTTCCTGTTTTTGTTTGGGTCGCTTTTCTCTCTCGTGTACTGGTGTCTTTTATTTTTAGGGGAGCTTTTTTGGAGGATGAAATTATCCAGAAAGAAAATTGGTGTCTAATTTGAGCTGCAAATTAACGTTTGAGGTGTGCACAGAGGCGCCTGCAGACACCCCTGCGCGGGCCGCCGGCTCCCCGCAGCCGGCGCGGGGTGGGAGAAGCCGGGGCTTGTTCCCAGCTCCCTGGCAGCGCTTTTCGGCGGCTGCTGCCTCCGCTCGGAGGGGCCGGGGGCGGCGGGGTGAGGCCGGGGAGCAGCAGGATGGTGTTTTATGATCGTTTTCCCCCTCGCTTGGTGAGCGCGGGAGGCGGTGGGTCCGGGCGCGGAGGGACCCCCCCGGCTGCGCCGCGGGGAGGAGGGTGCGGGCGGGGACAAAGGTGCGTGTTCCCGGGAGACGGTGGAACAAGGGGAGGCGGAAACTGCCGGGAAAGGCGGAACCGGGAGCGGAGCCCAGGCTTAAGGTGGACTGCGGGCCGAGGGAGGACCGCGCTTTCTGGGGCCTTTCCCCGGGGGAGAGCATCCCGGGGCTGGCTGCGCCCCGTGTCCCCCGTGGCGGGTGCCTCCAGCCCTCGGCCCTGYCCTGGATTCTCCCGGGGCCGCGCGGCTCTGCCCAGTCGGGTGCTGCCAGAGGAAGCATCCCCTGGGCAGGGTCGGAGTGGCTGCAGGGGCAGGAGGTCCCCTTTCAGCGGGGGATTTGGCATGCCTGCTGCACGGGGCAGAGACCTCCAAAACCCCTTTTGATCTCAGGGATGATCCTGTCCAGGGACGAGCTCTAAGATGCCTCTGGCCAGGGTTGGGGCACACTGGGTGGAAAAGCCTCCTTGCCGGGACTGATCCAGCCAGTCACAGCATCTCTCCAGAGCCCTGCCAGGGGCTGGGGGAGAGGAGAGGCTGGCAGGAGCAAGGGCTGTGGGAGGGCAAGGGTGGGAAGCCAAGTGCACTGGGGTCCACCTGTGCCTGGGCTGGATCACCCACCAGCATCTCCAGGCACTGGTTCTCCTGGAGCCGGTGTGAGGGTCCTGCTGGGACCATCTGGGGACTGAGGGCCCTTCCCTGCTGTAAAACAGGTTTGCAAGATGCCTGTGGTCATTAATTCTAATGAGCTCCATCCTCCTAGGCCGAAAGATCCTGGGGAGTGGGAGGACAGGGTGCAAGATCAACCCCAGTCTCCTGCACCAGGCCCTGCAACTGCTGCGCCTGGGGGGGAGTGGGGCAGCCATGGGGGCTCTGCAGGTGCCTGGTTGCAGCCATCTTGTGTGGTATCTGGGTGCTGCAGGCAGCTGTGAGCTCTGATAGGGCCCTATCAGAGGCGGGGCCAGTGTGCTGGCGGGTGCAAGACCTCCTGCCCTGGGTGCGGGTGGCTCGGGACTGCGTCCCCAGAGGGGATCCCTCCGTGGCAGTGGGGAGCAGAGACCCGGGAATGAGGGATGGGGAGACTGTGCGGTGCTGGGTGCCTGTGTGGAGCCTGCAGGCGGGGTCCCCAGTCCTCACCTTCTCTCTGCCTTGCAGCATCTCTGCCCTTTGTCATCCTGACGCTGGTGAACTCCCCATACAAGCGGGGCTTCTACTGCAACGACGACTCCATCCGCTACCCCTACAAGGCAGACACCATCACCCATGGCCTCATGGCTGGGGTCACCATCACCTGCACTGTTGTCATTGTAAGGAAGTGCCATCCCCTTCCCTCTGGGGCAGGAATATCCTGGCACGTTGTATCCAGGAGCTGGGTCCCAGCACAGCCATCCTCCAGACCCCCAGCAGGGCAACAGGACCCTTGGGTCGAGCCCTGCTCTGCTGGGGATCAGGAGCTCCCTCTGGGGCGGTGAGACCCATGTCCTGTGGGGCTGGTTTCCTGCAGGGAGGGGGAGAGGCCCTGTGAGCTCCTGTGGCAGGCGGGCGCTGGGGGCTCCTCTGCCACAGACCCAAGAGCCAGAGCATCCCGTACCCCTGGTGCTGGGGAGCTGCTTGGTAGCCCCAAGACTCTCACCCCTTGCCCCTTGGTCTCTGCAGATCTCATCAGGGGAGGCGTACCTGGTCTACACAGAGCGCCTCTACTCCAGGTCAGAGTTCAACAACTACCTGGCCGCCCTCTACAAGGTGGTGGGGACCTTCCTCTTTGGGGGGGCTATCAGCCAGTCCCTGACTGACCTGGCCAAATACATGATCGGCCGTCTCCGGCCGAACTTCCTGGCTGTCTGCAATCCTGACTGGTCCAAGGTGAACTGCTCCATCTATGTGCAGCTGGAGAACGTCTGCCAGGGGGAGAGCAGGAATGTCACCGAGTCCAGGTGAGCTGTGGGGCCACAGGACATGTCCCCTCCACCTGGCTGGCGGCGCCGGGCTCCTGCGGCCTGGTGGCAGCCCCAGATGGGTATCGATGCTCTCCTGCTGCAAGGCAGAGCCCGCAGAGCAGGTGGGGGGCTTGCAGGGGCCCAGCTGGGTACTGGGGGCCTGCTCTCATGGCCTGACCCATCCCTTTTGCCCCACAGACTGTCCTTCTATTCTGGGCACTCCTCCTTTGGGATGTACTGCATGATGTTCCTGGCGGTAAGTGCCATGCTCTGGGCGCACCATGCTGCGGGAAGGCAGCAAGCCCCTGCAGGTCCCGTCCCCCCAGGTGGACCGGTGTCCCAAGCACCCCCTCTTCAGGCTGGTTGGTGCCCCCTGCGCTGGCTGACTGCTCCCCCCTTCCCTGCCCAGCTCTATGTGCAAGCCCGTCTGGTGGGGAAGTGGGCCCGGCTGCTGCGCCCCACCATCCAGTTCTTCCTCATCGCCTTCGCCATCTACGTGGGCTACACCAGGGTGTCTGACTACAAGCACCACTGGAGTGATGTGCTGGCAGGGCTGCTCCAAGGAGCTCTCATTGCTGTCCTCATCGTGAGTGTCCCCTGCGCGACCCAACGTTCTACTGGGTTGCCACTGGCTGCAGCTCAGCCTGTTGGAGGGGTCCCCAAATCCTCTTTCCTGTCGGTCTTTTCCAGGTCCGCTATGTCTCTGACTTCTTCAAGCACCGTCCCCCGCAGCAGTGCGATGAGAAGGACCCGGAGCGCAAGCCCAGCCTGCCGCTCACCATGAGCGACCCCGACCGCAATCACTACAGCTACCGGGGCACCCCATGAGCTGCGTGCGGGCTGGACTGCAGACCTGTCCCTTGCCACGCTCTGCACCGCTCCTGGCACGGGGGACAGGGACACTGGCTCTGTATTAACTGTTGGCTCTGTGGCTCCGGTGCCTCCCGCTGCCACAGGTACCTGCAGGACAGCCCTGCCCATCCCTGCTCCTGCAGCGCTGTGGCTCCCGGCTCCACATGCCCACGGTGCCTCTGTGCTTGCCGGTGCCCGGTGATCCCAGTGCCCTGCCCATGGGAAGGGGAGGTCCTCGGTCCCCTGTGCATCTGAGTCACATTCCACGGCTGCTGTCCCAGCCCTCTGTGTGGAGGGAGGGAGGGGAGGGTGGCACGTGGGGGTGGATTTATCGGGCTGGCAAACCACACCGAGCGAAGAGCAGACTTGTTGGGAAGTCTGAGGTGGCCTGTGCTGAGTGTGTGTTATCCCTGTCAAATTATCCAGCCTTATGAGTACAAATCCTCACAAGCACAGGGGGAGGAGGACAGCTGCTGGGCTAGCAATACTTTTTTTGGAAAGGATTAAAGCAATCCAGAGCTCTTCTCTGTTCCCTGATTACCATTAAAAGCAGTCCTCACTGCCAGCAGCTGGTGTGAGCAAAGGGTGCATGGGCAGGCTTTTTTCCAGTGGTGCCTGATGCTGCAGTGCTGGAAGTGAGGGCTTCTTGCACCCTGCCTGCTTCACAGCTGGCTTGGGGCGAGGGGGATGCTTGAGCCTTTGTCTCTCCTGCAGCTTCAGCTGATGCTTTAGGGGGTGTGGGGGGGTAGGGGGAAGGGGAGAAGCTTTCTGTGGTAAAGGAAAATAAATGGGGATGTGGAGCTGGACACAGGACTCCAAACGCCCTGGGAAGGTGGGGAATGGGCCACGGAGCAGTCCCATTGCTGACTYGCAGCTGCCTCCAGCACTGGAGCACTGTGGGCCTCTTTTTAAACTACGTGCATTTTCATTATGATGTGTTTTTATAAAATGTGTTTTTTAAATTAGATCATCCTTAAAGAATGTCTGTGTCAGGCCTGTTCTCTTACTCCATGGATGCTCCTGGCCTTGGAGTGGATGGGCTTAAGTGTTTAGGGTTTCCTCTTCCAAGGGAAAGGGGTCTGAAGCCCCTCGCTAGCAGGGAGGTTTGTTGGGGGCAGGGGGGGCTGTCAGGGCTGCTGAGCCCCTCTCCCATTGCGCTGGGAAAGCTGGGCTCAACCAGGGCTGATGGGACAGTGAGGGGCTGATGGGAGCAGCATCCTCCCATGGGAGGGAGCCCTGGCAGAGATGGCGCTGGCCAGGCGCTCCTTGCTCATACTGCGTGTGAAATACTGTCTTCGAGAGGCGAGAAGAGCCGTGGCCAGCGCAGGGTCCCAGCTAGGTCCCGTCCTGGCGCTGCCTTCACCCTGACCCCGGGAGCCTCCCGCACTCCTCAGCACCGTGGCTGGCCTCTGAGGGGGAAGGGAAGGCGGGGAGAAGCTCTTGGAAAAAGTGACGTTTTGTGCCTGCAGCTCCCTTGGCTGCTCTGGCAGCCGGAGCCGAGGGAAGGCAGGGCGGTGAGGGAGCCTTGGCACGGCCGGCCTGTGTCCCTCCCACCACGGGAAGGGCTGCGGCAGGGACGGGCAGCGGCCCCAGGCTGGGGAGCCGGGGAGGCATGGGGCCCTCTGCCCTGCTGGGGAGCGAGGGGGGGCACCAGGAGGCAGCACCCTGGCAGTGCCCAGGCTGGACCAGGCTCAAGGGTCAGCAGGGGCTGTGTCTGCCCCACTGTGTCGCCCATGGTGTCAGCAACAGCCCTGCCCGGTTCTGGGGTCCGGGTCAAGATGGGGGCATCCCAGCTCTGCCCATGGTGCTCAGGGCCACTTGGGTCCTGCCTGCAGCTTGCTGGAGGTGGGCAGAGCTGCTGATGTGGCACAGGGAACCCCAGCTGGACCCCAGAGTCCCGGCTACTGTAAGTTCCCTCCACCTGCAGGGTACCAAGGCCTGGGGGACAGGGCCCAGGAGCACCTGGGGTCACCCCAGTCCCTCAGGGGGCAGGATGGCCAGTCCCGGGGTCGGCTCTGCCTCCAGAGCCTTTTGCCCGCCCTCAGTCAGTGCAGCCCGGTCTGTCCTGGCCAGGAACAGCAGGCACCCTGCACGCCCCGGGCTTGCTGCGTGGTGTCGATGTGCTTACGCAGTGTGGGTTACTCCAGTCTAGACAAGCCCTGACCAAAAATACCTTCCCTGTGCAGAGGGAACTTCCTCGCCACATGCTGCTTTTCTGTTTTCCTTTGAGAGCTTTCCTCCTGCAAGCCATTCCCTGGTCCCCCAGCAGGGTCCTTCCCCCCCCCAGCCCTCTGGGCTGGTTGTTTAACATCTGATGGTGTAAAACAAAGCTGGTGGGAAGTGCCAGGACAGGGCGTCTCTGCCACAGGGTTTGCAGACAAAGGTCTGTAAAGGAGCAGCAGCAGCTCCTGGAGTCGGGGACAGTGAGGCACAGCCCAGGTTCGGGAGCTTGTCTGCTTGGTTTTCCTCTGGCCGGGCTGCCATGCCCAGCAGCTGCCCCAGTTCCTGGCATTGCCTCGACAGCTCCTCTGCATCCAGGAACGTGCCTGCTCCCTTCCCTTGAGATCTGATTTCACCCCTTGGATGCATCTCTGGAAAAACCAGCTGGGCCACAATGCTGCAGTGTGCAGCTCCGAAGGGCAGGGCAGCCTGGTGCACAGTGGGGAGCTCAGCTGCTCCTTCCCCAGGCGGATGAGGCTGCCTGCCTGTTCACAGCCATGCCCCTGCACAGAAAAGGGGCTGAGACCTGACCAAATTCATGGCATGCCAAGCCATGAGTAACCTGCAGTTGGAGGGAGCTCCCGAGCTGCGTCTGGACACAGCAAGGGGCTGTGAGCTGCAGCCACCCCCTGCCCTGTGTGTGCTCTCCAGCCCATCTCTGGAAGGACGGGGATGCTGGCAGGGAGCTGCCTGTGTGCTGGCTTCTCAGCCCTGTGAACGCCAGCAGGGCACTGGGGAAGGCGAAGCACGTCCAGTTTCTGCTGCAAAGTCTGCAATCCCTCCCACCTTCGCTAGCCCTGGTCATGGCTGAACGCCGTGGTGTGCTGCCAGTGCTGCCCCAGCTCCGGGCCAGACCCCACTGCCTGCGAGGGGGCTGCCTTGAGTCCCCTGGTCTGAGCACCGGGAGGGTCTGGGCCAGGCTTGCGGCACTGCTGGCATAGCAGGGCTGGTACTGCTCTTGGGAGCTGAGGGTGGGGGAGCAGGGTCTAGTGGTAGGGTAAAGTGCCCCCCCACCAGCTTGTGTGCCTCACTTTCCCCATTCAAGGCTTGAGGTTGTACCAAGCCCCGTGGGTGAGAGCTGGCAAGCGCTCTGTGCATCCTGCTTGGTGGATCCCAGGCAGCTCCTCTCGCGTGCTTGTGACTGGCGTGTCCAAACCCCTTTGCAGTGGGTGACTCAGGAGTTAGGGATCCAGTCCTGGTGGTGCTGGGGCAGATTCAGCCACAGGCTGAAGCCAAGCAGCGTTGGCCCGCAAGGCATGGCTGGGACCTGCTCTCTGAGAGCCGTCCTGTTCCCCAGCGTCAGCAGCTCCACGCACCAAGCGCTCAGCCAAGACGCCTCCTTTCCAAAATAAGCTGCTTCTGGCAGCACTCAGCCAGGCTCTGGCTTCCAGCCCCACTCTGGAGGGGGCCCTGGGCTGCCTCCCCCAACCTGTGCCTCCTGGCTGCCTCCTGCCTTGCCACGCAGCATCCTCCCTCCCCTCTCCCTGGCACCTGGGACAACTCCTGCTGATTCAACGGGCTTCATCTGGGTTCATTTGCCCTGGCCCCATCCCCAGGTTTCTTCTTGCTCTTGGCTTCTTGCCCCAGCTGACTAGGGCAAGAGGCAGGCAAAGGGGCTGAGCTTCCCGGTGCCCGCAGCACGCTTCCAGGAGCGGGCAGAGGCCTTGCCAGGAAGGATGTTACTCATCCCCCAAACATCCCCTTCCCTGGCTGGCAGCCACAGGAGGAGGCTGCCACCAGATGAGCCCGCAGCTGGCGGGGTGCGAGGTGGCCCCTCCTCAGGGACACACCAAGAGGGGACCGATGCCTGTGGGTGGAGTGGGTCGCACCTTCAGGTGGGGATGTTTGCAGCTCCCTGCCTGAGCCGCCCTGCGGCACAGGGGGAGGCTGCCACATCGCGTGGGCCTCTTCTCCTTAGCGTGGAGAGAGCAAAGCTGGGGTGTCCGGGCCAGGACCCCCAGGCCACAGCCTCTGGAGGTGGCAGCGCTGCCTAGCGTGCCCTCGGGGGCTGTGGGGGCCCAGAGTGGTTCTGAGTGCGGGGCTGGTGCCTGGACTGGGCTCCCTGAGCGGCCCATGCCCCTGGTATCAGCCCTTGTGTTCCCCTGGGGAGCACCGGCCAGCTGGGAGCAGGTACCGTCCCACCCCGCCGCCGGGCAGCAAGGGCCCGATCCTGCCCCGTGCTCGTGTGCTGGGTCAGAGCTGCCAGACGGGGCTCTGCAGAGAGGAGGCGGCCGGGAACACCGGGGCGCAGCGGCCGTGCCCGGGCAGGCGCTGGGAGCCGCACCCGTGCCCAGCGCCGGGCCGCGGCGGCCGGCGGCAGAGGGCAGCAAGAGCCCGGCGGAGCCGCGGCGCCGCTGGAGCGGGGCCGGGAGGCGCGGGGCCGCCCCGGCAGCCCCAGCCCTTCCGCAGCCCCGGCCGCCGCTGAGCTCCGGCCGCCGCCCCCGGAGCCGCCGGTGCCCGCGGAGCCGGCCCCTCTGCCGGGCGCTCCGCTGGCGCAGCCCCGGCGCGGGGCTGGGGAGGCCCGGGGCTGTCGGACCCCTGTGGGGGCCCCAGCCGACCCCGCCCCGGTGTCCCGCGCGCCCTTCCCGCGCTGCCCGGCCCGGCCTGCCGGGACCTTGCGCGGAGCCCGGGTGCGCCCTCCAGCCTCTCCTTCTCCTTCTCCTCTGATGCCATCAGTGCCGTCTCTCCCCACACCCTTTAATCGGCGATTCCTATGAAAGGTGCCTGGGCCACAGAATCCTTTGATCTCACTGAGTAAGGGAAGGAGGGGGCTAGAGGAGAAATTAAATAGCAAAAGAAGGAGGAAACGAGGAGGGGAAAGCCCTCCCGTGGGAGGTTGGTAAATGATGCCTCTTTCTCATTAGAGCAGCCAGGCAAGAACCTGTCCCAAGCCGGTGCCCCATCCCGCTGGACCGTGCAGGGTCATCCTGCTTTTGGCTCTGGCACAGGGGTTGGAGCTGGCTGGGGATGCCCCTCGGCAGAGCAAGTGGCTGGGGCAGCAGGCACTGCCGGGAGCCCTCCCTGATGCRTAACCCCAGCCCCACTAGAGCTGCTCTGGCATGGAGGAGCTGGCAGCCAAGCCTGGAGAAGCAGCCAGAGGGTACGAGCAGCAGTTTGTTTTCTGCCACTTGCCAGGAGCTGCGCGGAGATGTGGCGCTGCCAGGGATGTGCTCTCTGGAAGCGTGGGGCTGCTGAGCGCCAGCCCTGCTGCGGGGTGGCTGGCCTTTCCCCACCGGCCCTGGCTCTTGCTCAGGGGAAGGCCTGACCCGCGTGATGGTGGATGAGGTGGGTATTCCTGGGGTCCTTTCCTTTCCCGCTCCTACCATGACGTTCCCACCAAACCGGAGCTGCACTGCGAGGCCACTGGGGGCTGCAGGTCCCTCTCCATTATTGCAGGGATCACCCTGCTGCCAACATGTCTCTGCCTCTCAGAGCTGTTGACTTAGAGCTGGCTGCTGGACAAGAAATGACCCACACAGCGTGAACAGGTCTGGCCCTGCCAAGCCTGCGCCTCTCCCCTGCCTGCTCTGCCTCTGCCCGGGATGGACGGCGCAGGCAGTCAGCAATAATGGATGGTGCTGTCAGAGCCCCAGCACCCGGGCCCGGGACAGGATAGAGGGGCTGCCGCTGCCCTGCTGGGAGCGGGCGAGGACAAGACAGACTGCAGTGGCAGGGCAGGGGGATCTTCGTTGCCTTCCTCATCAGTGCTGCAATGGCATTTGCCCAGCTCTGCCGCCATCGTGCCCTCACGTTGGGGAATGGTGCAGCCGGGGGGGAGCCCAGTTCCCCCATTGACAGCCCAGCACCGCCTTGAGCACATCGTCCCCTCTGGCACGCAGGGGCACAAGCCTGTCCCCGGTCCCATGCCCCAGTGCGCCTAGGGCTCCCCAAGCATGGCACAGCATGCGGGGTCTGCTGCAGCCAGGGGAGAGGGATTCAAGGGGGCTGCAAGAAGGGGCCGCCTGAGAGTGAGGGCACCAGGGTCCTGCTGGGGGCCACTCGTAGGGGTCTCTGTTCTCTTCTGCTCCTTTGGCCTCTCTCACCTGGCCAGCCACTCGCGCCCATCTCAGCCCCCTCAGCCCCGTGGGGAGATGCTGGGAAGYGGCGGGGCAGAGGGGATGGGGTTCCCAGGCTGGGGAGGGGGCTTAGGGGTGGAGATGGTGCGTCAGTCCAGCTCTCAACTGCTTTTTTTTTTGTTATTTTAGTATTTTTCCCTTCTACACTCTTGCTGCCTTAACATGACCTTGGCCAAATTATTTCCCCTCCCTTTGAGATTTATGGCCCTCTTCCAGAAATGATCTGTTCTGTCTATGAAAATAGACATCGTGCTGTTATTACATTTTAAAATATAATACGGGCTGGGAGACTGCTCTTCTGCCCTCTCCCTCCCCAGCTCCAGCCACCCTCCCTCCACAGAGCACAAACCCCACAGGTGGTTGGGTGGCTGGTGTGGGGCCAAGAGCGGGTGCAGCAAGGGCGGGGGCATCCCCAGCCCTTTCCAGCTCCAGAGAGGGGGGTCTCCTTCCCTGGCTCCCCTCGGCGGAGCTGGGGTGACGGGAGATCTCCCATCTGAGACCGCAGCTGCTCTCAGAAAATGCTGGAACTGTGGGGGGACAGACAGGGCGAAACGGGCTGGGCATCCCATGGAGGGACTGGGGGTGGTCCCTGGCTCTGTAAAGCCAGCAGGACCTGGCTCATGGCTGGAAAACCCTGCTCACAGCCCRAGGGGACAGCGTAGCCCATCGCTCCAGGGACTCCCAAGCCCTCCGGGCACATGCAGGGTGGCCTTTGCGCAGTCATGCTCTATTTCAGTGGTTTTGTTGAGGTTATTATTATTGTTCTTTTCTACCAGGGCCTGGAGGCGAGTTGTCGTCCCCGAGGACAGGCTCTCATTCCCCCGCTGCGTACCCCGCCAGCACTGCCCCACGGCATGTCAGGAACCAGTGTAAGCGGCCACACGCTCTGGTGCGATGATGATGGGGAGCAGAGGCAAAGGCAAGTGCAAACCCACCTCCCGAGCCCCATCTCAGCCGGAGAGGGTCTGGGATCACGGGGGTGTCCCAGAGATGCAAAATGGCTGCAAAATAAACCAAACATGAAAATCAGATGAAACTTGGACATTTTGGTTGTTGCTTTTCCTCCCCATCACCCCCTTTGTTTCCTGACTTGTGCATGCAAGTGTTTATGTGTGCGGCTGTGTCTCTGTGTATACATTTTGGGATAATTTGCTTCTGTTGCATTTTTCCCCTCCTGTTGTAAATGCAGAGCCTTGTGCAGATGTGAGCCCTTAAACACGGTCGCCCTTGGGCGCAGGAAGGCTGTGCAGATGCCACACTCAGGTAATTTAAGGGGTGCATTTAACAGCAAATTTTAACTCCGCAGGAGGGAGTTCCCTTCTGGATGTCCAGAGCTGATGTCTCTCTGGACAAACACCATCTGGGCAAAGGAGAAGGGGCTGGGGAAGTGTCTGGGTTTGCTTTGCTTTTTGCTCAGAGGAGTCACTTTGATCATCCTGGAAAGCCTGCATCTGTGCGCTCTGGTGTGAGGATGGGTCTGTCCCATGGGCCGCTGCCTTCCCGAACGGTGATGGGACCAAGAGGATGGAGCTGTGGTGGGGAGGAAAGGGGCTGGGCCTGTTCATGGATTAAGGTTAAACAGGAGGAGAGGCTGACCCCTCACAGCTGCTGCTCTTCAAATGTTTTATTTCCTGCTCTGTGTAAGCCCGGATTGACCTGCAGGCAGCAGAAAATGTCGAACAACGAAAGATCTCCCTGAAAGGAGAAAAACACCAGAAAACCCACGAGAAAACCCAGTGGGTTGTATGGATTCCAGCCTGCTAGCTGGAAACACAGGGTGCTCTGGGGAGGAGGGTGGGCAGCACTGGGTGGGGGCACTGGGGCTGGTGTAGGGCGAGTGGGCTGGCAACGTGGGGGTCCCTTTCCCCAGCTCAAGTACCCGCCCATGCTTGGGTTCTCCTAGGGGCAACGGGCCTCCCTGAGCAGCGTCCTACGGGGCTGCTGGAGCTGGGGAAAGCTGCCTGGCGGGGCGGGTGATGGCAGTGAGCTGGGTGCCGGGGTGCTGGCAGACCCACATCGGGGCCAGGCGGATGCCAGGCCCCTTTGCTGGCGGGCGGGGGGGGTGGGGTGCGTGGGGGTCCCTAACGGGGAGCGGGAAGGGGGCTCTCGGGGCCGTGGGAGAGGGCCGGGCCCAGGAGCCCTCCCCCAGCCGGCGCTCTCAGCTGTGGGGGGGAGAGGGATGCTGCCGCTCCCCACCATCACATGACCCGGGGAATTCTCGGTGAGCCGAGACCCGCAGCCCCAGAGGATTTCGGGTTTCGTATCTTGATTAAAAAAAAAGCGAGGGGGAGGCAACGACTTCTCGTGTTTACTGCTTATTAGAAAAAAGCCCCAAAACCAGAGCGCTGCCTGGCCGGGAAGGGGCGGCGGCAGGGCGGGTGGCGCAGGGTCTTCCGTGCAAACCCCACGGCTCCGTTTTGCGGGCGAAGCCGTGGTGCCGTGGGGGGGGGGTCTCCGCCGCGGGGCTGGGAAGGGGTCGTGCCCCGCCAGCCGGGGGTCCTGCGCACCGGCAGCGGGGCTGGTCCCACGGGGAGCGGCCTGGGGGCAGCCCCCGCCCGGCACCGCACGGGTTAATCGCCGCTCCCCGCCCGCGCCGCCTCGTCTTTGGCTGCTCGGCCTCCCCAGATTGACACCTTCCGCGGCGTCCGGCCCGGCTGGCCAATGGGAAGGCAGCTCCGCGCGCCCCACGTGGGGGCGGGCCGCTCCCGCGGCGCTCCCATTGGCTGGCGGCCGGGGCGATTGCCCGCACGGGCCAGGCCCCACGTGGAGCTGGCGCTGGCGCTCGTTCATTGATCGCGCTCCGCAGAGCGGCTGCCGCGGCGGCGGGGCGGGGGCGCCGGGCCCGGCGGGGCGGGGCGGGGGCGC
>JAYKAV010002960.1:587902-621056 GCA_035582835.1 Phoebastria nigripes
TGGGCCGTGCCCGCGGCGGCGCCGGGGGCGGTGGAGCCCGCGCTGGGGGCGGGCAGCCGGTGGGGGGTCCTGCGGCGGGCGGGTCCCTCAGTGCCCGGAAGGAGCCCCGGGCCCCGCGGGGATGCGGAGCGGCTGGGCCGGGGCGCGCGGTGCGGGGGTCCCGGGTCTTGGCGACCGCGGGGGAGCTGCGGGCGGGGCCGGTGCCCCTAGACTCTGCCCTGCTCCGCCGTGGCTCCCGCAGGGCCCCGCGCCCTGGCTGGCAGCGGGTAGCACCGGGCGATGACTCCCTGTCTCTCTCCCAGGGTCTGATCCAGAGCTGCGAAGCGTCCCCAGGCCCCCGTCTGGAGCCTGCATTGGGGCCCGGAGCGGCGAGAGGGATCCTGGGCCTGTCTGGTGCCAAAGATGTTCCCGCAGAACCGGCCCCCGGTGAGCCCACCTCATGGCCTCGTTGCCTCTGGGCCATGGGCGAGCACGTGGTGCTGCGGCAGCCGTGCTGGCCTGGCCCTTGGCAGGACCTGCACCCCCAAACTGAGCTCTCTGCTTGCCTCAGCCCGCAGGGGTGGGAGGTTTTGGCCTTGGCCTGGAAAGTCGTGCCGAYGGCATGTAACGTGCTCAGGAGTGGTGGTGTGGCTCTTCCCAAACTGATGCTGAGCCCCAGAGCTGCGGGGATTTGGGTTTTAAGACACGCTGGAAGCTGGATCGCAGTCAGGGCGTGACCGTGGGACCAGTGACGAGCAGGCAGGAAGCTCTGCTGCGTGGCATGCAGGCGAGGACGGACCCCCACTGCTGGGGCTGGGCGGGAGGGCCGGGGGTTGCACATTCTGCCTGCACAGGCTGCACGCTCTGTGCCACCCGTGGTTGTTAATCCTCCTCTTCTGGCCCAGTGGCCGAACCGATGCTGAAAAGGTGGAGAATGATTGCCCTCGGTGCCTGGCTGTAACCAGTTCCCTCTGCAATAACTCTTTCTGCCGCCTCTTCCATGTGCCGCTCTCCCAGACGTGCCCATAGCCTCTTCCTTGGGCGTGGGAGGCCCCCAGGGGAACTTGCAAGTGTCACTGGGCCAGTGGCAGTGACCCCGGGGGTCCCCTCCTCTGCCTAGGCCCATCTCCAGGCGCCCTCCGCTGCCTCAGGAGCCACTGTTGCTGCCAGTGCCATCCCCAGCACCCCCCAGTCCCTCAAGCTGACTTACCCGGAGACCTTGGACCGCATCAAAGAGGAATTCCAGTTCCTGCAGAACCAATACCACAGGTGAGAAGCTGCCAGAGCTTGCGTGCCAGCAAGGCACTGGGCACTTAACTGGCGCTGGCGAGAGGCAGGCTCCCCCTCAGCACTGGGCATCAGTGCGGGCTGGCGGGAAGCGCCGTCCCATGCTGCTGCGGGCACTGGTCCATCTGGAGGACGGCTGTGCCAAGCACCACCTTGGTAGCTTGAAATGACACTGTTGGAGGGGGAAACTCGCCCTCCTCCTGCCAAAAGCCCCAGGATGAGGGTGCTGGCTTCCAGGGCCCAGCTTCTGGGCTGAGCTGGAGCCATCACTTAGCAGACCTGGAGTCCCTGTGATCCCCCCTGCTGCTGGCCAGGATCACCTCCCCTTGCCCGCACGGTGCTGGGCAGAGCAAGGTTTGAAATGCAGCTCGGCTTTGCAGCTCGCTCCATTTGGGAAGCAGATGCTGGGGAGGGGGTTTTAACCGTGCAGATTGCTCCCTGACGCCTGGATCCCTTTGCTGTCCATCTCCTCTTTATCAGCCCCTTCCCACCCTCTTTCAGGTGGTTTTCTTGGCTTGTGCTGGGAGATGGGATTGAATCTGAGAGCAGGAGGCTGAAGCACGTGGTGCGCTGGGAGGGCTCGTGCTCTGTCCAGCCTGGGAGATCTTGTCTGTGGGGGGAGCAGGGGGTCTCTCCCTCTCTCTTCCTCCCTCTCTCTTTCTTCTCTTTATTTTTACAGCTTGAAGTTAGAATGTGAAAAGCTGGCAACAGAAAAAACAGAAATCCAGCGTCATTATGTCATGGTTAGTGAGCTCCACCTGGAAGAAGGAGGGCGGTGGGGGGTGTCTCCTCTGAACCATCAAAGGACACGCAGCCCTGGGATGCTTTGGCTTCCCCTTGCGTTTGGGTTGTGTGGCCAGGCCCTGAGATCTGGTTCCTGTGGCTGTTACTGTCTGGTTTTCCCCCGAAACAAGCCATGGTGTTTGAGCAGGGCTTGCTGCCACAGGTTGCGGTGGCAGGGTGGTGGCGAAGCTGCTCCCGTGCGGGTTGTCTCCTCTCCCGTGGGCAGCGAGCAGGAGCCCCAGGAGGACCGTGTCTGTTCTGCAGGCTGCGGCCGTGTGCTGGAGAGACCTCTGCTCCCAGGCGAGGAGCTGGGGACTGTGTTCTCCTCCTGGCCTGGCCACAGCACGGACATTTGTGGCTGGGCTGTCCCTGCACGCCAGCACCAGAGAGGACTTTCTGGTTGTGAGTCCCCCTGGGCTCCCCAGCCATGCTGATGCTGCCTTCTCTCCCTTGCAGTACTATGAGATGTCCTACGGCCTGAACATTGAGATGCACAAACAGGTGAGTCTGGGTCGGACAGGAGCATTGTCCCGGCTCACCTGTCCCTGGTCCCCTGTCCCTGCCTTGCCAACCAGGCCATTCAGGGTCGTCCCTTCCCACGGAAAGTGTGGGAGGTTGCTCCCTGCCATAGTCTAGGGAAGGCTGTACTTGTGGGGGACGTGCTCCCTTTTCTGTGCTTTGGGAGCTCTGCTTTGCTCTGCGTCGTAGCCTTGGCCTGTCTCCTCAGCTCTCCGCACACACGTGTGCTCCGGCATGAGCTGCCGTTTGCTCGCTGGGTTCAGGGAGCGTGTTCCCGGCTGGGTCACAATGCGCTTGTTGCAGTGGGGAGAGAGCAGCGGTGGAGGACTTGTGCTTGCACGGCTGCTCGTGCTGGGTGTGAGCGGCCGCTTGGGGCCTGTCGTGGAGGAGACCGGCTCCCATGGGGCGAGGGGTGCTGCAGCGTCATGGCAGGGTGACGAGCTCTGGCTCGCTGCCTTTGCAACTGTCCAGTGCCAGCTGGCCCTAGGGGCAGCTCGTCTGTGGGCTGGGGCTGAGGAGCATCCTGGGGTGGGGAGGAGGGGGCTGGGCCTTGAGTGTGGGGTGGGCTCCCCAAGGACTCGGGGCTGCACATCCCCCCTCGTTGCCTCCCCCTGCATCCCTCCCTTCCTCCCGCTGTGCTGCACTCCGGGTCACCAGCTGCTCTGAGACAGAAGGTTTCTTCTCATCTATTTTTAAAGAGGCTGTGGAGGAGCCTGGCGAGGCGTGCTGCAGCCGTGGCCTCCTTTCTTCCTGCCCCGCGCCCCACCACCACCTCCACCAACTGTTGCACAGGAGCTGGCTCGGGCGGGTGGTGCGGGGGTGCCGGCCCCCGGCACAGGGCAGGCTGACGGCCGCTCTTGCTGGTTTTGCGCTCGCCGTGTGGGTGTTTCTGCCGCTCTCCTCATTTCCTGTGGTGTGCCCTGCCCTGTGCCACCATCCCCGCTGCGTAAAGCTGGCTGAGAAGGAGGTGTGAAGCCGCCCTTGCGAGGGGCGATGCCGAGGGTCTGCCTGGCCCAGTGCCCCTTCCCTGGAGGGCTGCGTGCTCCTCTCATCTGGCTGTCGGTTCTCCCCCGGCCCTCGCAGGCTCATGTTTTCTGCCGGTCCCAGGTGCCGCTGGCCACCTGCCAGTGAGCTGTCTGCACTTTTAACAAGGGCCCGTAAGTCTGCTCTGACAGCCAGCGGCCATTGTGTGAAAAATGGGAACCGCCTGCGCGGGAGCCGCGGGTTATTGCTGCTGCGGGGAGATCGGGTCGCTGTCTCTCCTCCCCTTCCCCCAGATCCAGCGCTGCTCATGGGCATGGGCAGGGGTCCTGAGCACTCTCGGCTGCCCCGGGACCCCCGAGGAAGTGCTTGCCCCATCGTTGTTGGTGAAGGCAGGGTAGTGCCTTGGTGCGGTGCTGCCTCCGTCCCCACTGCGCCCAGCCCAGCATCCCCCAGAGGCTCCCCGGGCGCCCGGCTCCCGCGGTGCTGGCGTCAGCAGCGCTGGCACTGGCAAGGGCTGAGGCACAGGGCGGTTTTGCCCTGGGTTTGTTTGGAGGGAAATGGGGCTGGTGGCTGGGGGCCTGGCTGTGGTGGTGCAGCTCTCCAGGCAGCCGCAGGCTCAGCAGGGGAGGCTCAAGACAGGAACGAGCAGGAGATGTTAATTTTTTATTGTTGTTTTGGTTTTGGCATGGAAGGGGCCTGTAGCTTTTTATAAAACCGCGTCCTCGAATCTGCCTGGCCTTGGACTTGCTCACCGCGAGCCAGAGGGGAGGTGACGGTGCTGGTGGCTGGGGGGGCTGCAAACAGCATGATCATTTTTCATGCTGAGAGCGTTAAAGTGCCAGTAAATTGCACATTAACGAGTGTGAGTGAATTGGAGGCAGCTCTCCCCAAGGAGCTGCTGCCCATCAGTGCATTAGGGAAGAGAATCCATCACTGCCGGCCCCAGGAGACAGCTAAATCCTTCCCAGAACTGCCGGCTGCCAAATCTCCTTGCTCCCCCCCTTTCTTTTCTTTCTCTTTTTTCTTCCCTCAGAAGGGGAAGCGAGGGCGGGTGCCGGATTGTTTCTGCTCTCTGTGGGTCTGGCAAAAACGGGTCGGTGGCCGCTCCAGAGGGCGGCACGGGGTGTCCCTGGGTCTGTGTCCCCACACTGGCCAGGCAGCGCTGCGGCCCCTCGCCCTGGCACTGCAGCGCCTGCACCAGCCAGGCATGGGAGACGTGCCCAAGGTCCTAGCGGGGAGATCTGGGGGTCAGCTCTGTTCCTGGCTGTTGGGGCCCTTCAGCCTCTGGTCTCCTCCTGGGGCTGACAAGAAGGTCCGGGTTCGACCCCCTCCTCTCAGCCCTGTGCTGGCTCCATAACGCTTTCATCCTCCCCACTGGGGTGGGCAGGGAGCTCCTCAGAGCTGGGAACCTTACTTGGAGCCCCCGTGCCCGGGGCATCCCCCAGCTGTCCAGGAGCGGAGGACGCCTGGGTGTAGGGACTGCTGCTGATCTCTGCCCCCTCTCTGCTGCTGAGGTGGGGTGGGGTCCTCAGCTCTGCACGATGAGGAGCAGCGTGGGCATCTCTGCTGTCACCCACTGGTGCTTGGGGCAGGGGCCTGACCCTGCAGCCCCTGGGGGTTCTCCCCAGGGATGTGTCGGTGGGGCTGGGGATGGCTTAATGTCTGTGCTTGCCCCCCAGCCCGGGACATGCAGCGTGGGGCCAGCAGGGGCCCTGCCCTGGCTGTGGGGTGCAATGGGAGCGCGGCACGGCACGCTGCCGCTCTCCCTCCCCGCGCTGCTCCCACGCTCGGCGTTCCTGATTGCCTGTGGCACTCAAGTGTTGCAGAAAAACAGCAGCTGTAAGGAGAGCACCTCTCCAGGGCTTCCTGTGGGCTGGGAGAGCGGCAATTAGCAGTTGTGGTGCCGGCAGGAGGCTGTGCAGAGGGCAGAGGGGAGTCTGCTGGGGCTGGGGCCCTGACCTGTGGGCTGGGGGCTTGCTTGGGGGTGGCCCTCAGGTGGCATGGGCCATGGGACTCCATGTTCCTGGCAGGGAGGAGGTGGAAGCCATCCCGGGGCTCTCAGGGTGGGGGTGGAGGATGCTGGGCTCATGTTTTTGGAGGGGGTGGTGTTAGGAAGGAGACCTTTCCTGGTCCCCCCCCCCGTCCCCCCCCGGGGTGTTTCTGCTCCTTGGTGCTGAGCAGCTCTTGGGGCCAAGCGCCAGCACCCTGCGGCTGCTTGGGTGGCGATGGGGAGGGGGCATCTGCCTGCCTGGGGAGCGCCCTTAGCAGGAGGGGTCTCCTGCGGTGTTGGGGCCGCTCGGTGTGGGGGCAGCTCTGCCCCTCGCCCTGACAGGCGCTGCCTTCCTTCTGCTGCCAGACGGAGATCGCGAAGCGGCTCAATGTGATCTGCGCCCAGCTCATCCCGTTCCTGTCTCAGGAGGTGGGTGAGCCCTTGGGCCCCGACTGGGCGTGCAGAGCTCCTTCAGGGCACAGGGAGTGTCCCTGCTCGGGGACCCAGGCCCTGCGCTTTGGGCCGGGCTGGGGGGGGCTGGCTTTGCCCCATCCCCTGAAGAAACGAGACTGCCGCAGCCCTGCTCACCGCAGGAGTTGGCGAGGGCATTGCCTGGTGCTGACGCGCTCTTCTCTCCCCACAGCACCAGCAGCAGGTGGTCCAGGCCGTGGAACGTGCGAAGCAGGTGACTATGACCGACCTGAACGCGGCGATCGGGGTACGTCAACCCTCTGCCCACCCCTTCCCACCACCCCCCGGCCGGGGGTGCTGGGCTCCTGCAGGCGATGGCGCCTCCCTGGGCTGGAGACCCGTCCTGCCCTGAGCACGTGGGGGTCGGCTGGAACCCCCTGCCCCCATTGCCTTCTCCCACCCGTGGCTGAGTCGGGGGGGAGGAGGGGGGCAAGCGAGGCTGGTTTGGGGGGCTGCCAGCAGTACTCGGGGTGGAGGAGATGCTGCTGCTATGCAGTGGTGTCAAAGCAGGGTGCGGGGGTGATGGCTGGTTCATGTCGCTGTGTCCTGATGCCCTGTGGCCCGAGTGGAGGGGGGGGTCGCCACCATCCCCACACCTCAGTTATTCCCTCAAGACTGCAGTGGTATGGTGGTATGGATACGGGTAGGGTCCCCCAACCGTATGGATATGGGTAGGGTCCCCCATCTGGCCCAGTAGCTCCTGTCACAGGGTGGGAGGAGGCGGCGGGAGGGACGTGGTGGCCCCCACAGCTTGTCTGGGGGCACCCTGGCAGCATGCCCTGCCCCTCCTCACCCAGCTCCCCATGCCCTGGCTGACTCAGGGCTGCCGGTGGGGAGGAGCAGCCTCTTCCCCCTCCCTGCCCGGCGCCTTGTCCTGACACAGCCCTTCGGCTCTGCTCTCTCCTCCTGCTCCTCTCCAGCACCAGCTGCAGACCCAGCACCTCTCACACCATGCTCCCCCCATCCCGCTGACCCCCCACCCCTCCGGGATGCAGCCCACTGGCCTCGCAGGCATCGGCAGCGCCTCGGGGCTGCTGGCACTCTCGGGGGCACTGGGGGCCCAAGCCCAGCTCCTTGCCAAAGATGACCGAGGAGTCCACGACACCGAGCCCAGGGGTGAGTGTTGGGCCACAGGAGCTGGGGGGCAGGGACGGGGGGGATCTGGTGTGACCCTCCTGGCACCTGGGAGCAGGTGGTGCTGGGCCCTGGGGCTGCGTCTGCTCCCCGTGCCCTTCCTGCTTGGGCACTTCCCTGGGGTGGGGGCCAGGGCTGGGTGGGGGACAGCTTGTCCGTGCATTGGGGCTCCCGACTGGGCTGGCGGAGCGGGGAGCTTGCCGGCCAGGAGGGGTTTGGGTGGGGAATGTACCCCACCGAGCATCACTTCCTGGGAGGGCAGTGGGGTGGGCTGGGGGGGTCATCCCTGGTGGGGGCCTGGGACCACCCTGCTGCTGTAGTGCTGGCCCAGCCCTGCCATGAGCACCCTGGCACCTGCGGGAGGAGTGGGCGGCTTTCCTGGGGGGCTCTCAGCGGTGGCACAGTGTGTCCCTCCTTCCCTCCTTCTCCTGCTGCTCCGCATTGCCACAGCGACAGAGCGAGACCCCGGCCCCGTAAGTGCCTTTTCCTTCTCTTGCGCTGTTTCCTTCCGGCTGCAGAGGCTCCGGCCGGGACCCCAGGAGCAGGCGGCCACGTGGGGGACAGGTCCTCAGGTCCTGCTCCCTGGCCAAGGCCCCACTGCYGGCACAGCCGTGTGGGTGAGAGTGGGTGGGTGCTCTCCCTGCGGGGACCCCTTCCCCATGTCACGTGGGCAAACCATGCCGTCCCCCCGAGGAGCGTCCCCCTCTTCGCTCCTTCGGCAGGAGCTGAAGCCCGAGCTGGCGGTACAGGGGGCTGCACTGGGGCCCTCCTTGCCCCAGGAGCTGGCCGCAGCCCTGCGTTGGTGCTGTCTGTCCTGGGAGCCGGACACTGCAGCTCGCGGCCCCTAATGCTGCGTCCCCCTGCCCCAGAGCTCCCTGGCGCTGCCCAACGGGGAGCGGGCACGAGCCATCTCCGAGTACCTGAGCAGCAGCAAGAAGAGGAAGGTGGAGGAGAAGGACTTTGTTACGGACTATGTGAGCCCGGGGAAGGGGGACTTGGGGGCTTGGGGCATCCCTGTCCCCTCTTGTGGGGTGATGAGCGGAGCTGCCCACACCTCCGGCACTTCCAGGTGGGAGCAAGGGCAGCCCCAGCCCCTTTGGCTCCAACTGTCCTCTGCGTTTCAGGGCAGCGACGCGGACAAAAGCGAAGACAACTTGGTGGTGGATGAGGTCAGTGTGCCAGGGGCTGGAAGGGGCTGGGGTCGGCATGYGCTGCCCATCCCTCTGCCGAGTAGGGGGCTAACAGGCTGTTACAGGCAGAGGCGGGCAGCACGGGGAGGTGGTGGTGGGACCCCTGAGTCGTGCTCACCAGCCCTCGCTGATGGCAGCGATGAGGCCCTGGATCCAGGCTCCCAGCCTGGCCCTCACTCGAGCCACCAGCTCACCATGGCCTGGGATGTCCCTGTGCTCCTGCCTGCTCTGCTGCCTGCTGATTTCCCTCCCCCCCCAGGACCCCTCTTCCCCGCATAGCGTCCACTCCTACTCATCTCGGGAGAATGGGGTGGAGAAGGTCCCACTGGGGAGGAAGGAGGCCGTACCACTCAGCCCGACCTCCATGGCCTCCTCGAGCAGCATGTCCCCATCTCGGAGCAAGGATGTTCCCACGGTACGTGTGCTGCATGGGGCAGCCAGGGTGCTTTGCTCAGGGGTTGTGCTCATGTCCCTGCTGCCTGGGCTCGGCTGGCAGAGCTGCTGGACACAGGTCCACCTGCCTCCAAACCCATGGGGCGAAGGCAATGCTGAGGGGACAGGGAGGGCTCCTGCTCCATCAGATCCCTTATCGTGTCCCATCCCGCAGACCCTGTAGCACTGGCTGGGCTGCTGTCAGGGGTGAGGAACAGGGACCAGCTCGGTGGGGGGGGACCTGAGGAGACCCCCAGCAGGGTGGGAGTGCGGCTGTCAGATCTCCCCACTCTGTTCCTGGCAGGTGGAGAAGGCAGGGACGCCCAGCCTGAAGTCCAGCACCCCCACCTCCCAGGGTGACGTCGCAGCTCTGGGCTCCAGCGGTGCCCAGCAGTTTCGCCCCGCCACCGCCAAGGCTCCCATAGACCCACTGGGTGAGCTGGGGCCTGCTGGGGCCTGGGCGGGTGGCTCTGGTCCTGCCGGCCCCTGTAAGGACGGACCCTGGGCCCTGTCCCTTCATGCCGCCTCTCTCCCGGCAGCCCTGGGCCTGAGGAACCCGCTGGGAGTGCAGAGCCCCTACTCGGCCACCTTTGGCATGGCCCACCCTGCCGTTAACGGGGACATGGCTGGGACCGGCGCCTATGCCAGCCTCCACCTCATGTCCCCACAGCTCAATGGAGCTGCAGCCGCCATGGGAGCCAGCAGCTATGGGCGGTCCCCCCTGGTACGTGAGCCTCTTCCCCGCAGGGCCCTGGGGGATGTTGGGCGCGAGCTGCTCTCACCAACTGTCCCCTCCAGGTGGGCTATGACCCGCACCCCCACATGCGCATCCCAGGGCTGGCGGCTGGCATGCAAGTGGGGACATCGGGGAAACCGTAAGTGGGGCTGTGCTGGGGACTGTGCTGGGGGCAGGGGACGAGGTGTCCTGCAGGGCTTAAGCTGGGAGGCGCAGGTGCCAGGGCCAGCAGGGATGAGGAGCACAGCCTTGGTGGGGGGCACCTGTTTTGAGCAGCGGCAGGCTGTCGCGTGCCTGACCAGGCTTCACCGGGCACTGCTCTGCTCACGGCTCCGACTCCAAGCCATACTGCCTGTGTTGGGCACACTGGGTCCAATGCGGCACCAGCCGCTCTCCGCGTGGGATCTTCGGATGGTTCTTGCTGATCTGTCCTCTTCCAGCGCCTACTCCTTCCATGTCAGCGCCGACGGGCAGATGCAGCCGGTGCCTTTCCCACCTGACGCCCTCATCGGCTCTGGCATCCCCCGCCATGCTCGGCAGCTCCACACCTTGACCCATGGTGAGGTGGTCTGTGCTGTCACCATCAGCAACTCCACACGACATGTCTACACCGGGGGCAAGGGCTGTGTGAAGGTGTGGGACGTGGGGCAGCCGGGCACCAAGACGGCCGTGGCTCAGCTGGACTGCTTGGTAAGGAGGGGTGTGCCGCTGCTTGGGCACGGCTTGTTTCCCTGCACTGTGCCACTGCGCTGTGGTGAAGACAGGGTCTGGGGTCCCCATCAGGGACCTCAGGGGTGCAGAGGGCATCAGAAAGCGATGAGGAGAGTCTCTGTATGTGTTGCTAAGTGGGGGCGGTGTGGGGCTGCTGGGGAGGGATGGTGGCCCCATGCTGCCCGTGTGCTCCCCTGCACCGTCCCGTCTGTTCTGAGCATACCAAACCATTAGGGGACTTTTACACCCCTCCCCGCCTTGGCAGTGCTTTGTATTGACAGCACCTGCCCTAAGACAAACCTTTACTAGTGTCAACCCCCTGGCCAGATACTTCGTACGTGCCAGAATTTTATGGGCTGAAGCATCACTCGGATTCAGCTCTGTCCTTGTTTCTGCTTTAGCTTGTGTGGGTCTGGCTGGAGGGAGAACTCCTGTTTCTTTTAAAAATAAATGAAATGGACTGTCGCACCACAGCAACTCACCAGAGCCAAGCTGGAGGCACAGCCATCACCTGAGAGTATTTTTAACCTGTGTTCTTTGAGGTTTTTTTTAAATGGGCTGCTGGAATCAGAGTCCCTGTGCCTGCTTTGAACAGCCCAAACCCAAGTCCTCTCCTCAACTTGCTGGCCTTGGGGCCTGGGCAGCCTGACAAATATTATTCCTGGACAGTGCTGACCTTGAAGATACAGATGCATAAACAAGGAAATGACTGAGTCATGATAATTTCAAGCTGCATCAGAAATTCGGGAGCAGGGGAAAATGGTGTTACAGTGCTTGGAGCTGTGGGCTGTTGCAGCCTTGGTGGAGCTGTCTCCCCGGCTGCCCCTCATCTGCTTCAGGACTGGCTGTGTCTGTCGGGCAGCTGCTGGCAGGGACACTGTGGGGCAAGGGTATGATAGTGCAGTAATAAACCGAGGGGCTCCTGTGGGGGCTGGCCAGGGCAACCGCTCTGGGCGTGGGATGGGGTGGGCTGCACAGCCGCCCCTGCCCCAGCCATGCTGTCCTGGGAGGGCAGCTGTGGGTCTGCCCCACTGCTGCTGCTCCTGCCCTTGGGTTGAGCTGCTGCCCCTAGGGTGACCAGGCAGTCTGGGATGAGTGCAGAAGGGCTGGAGGGGAAGGGGTTAACGGGGTCCTCCCTCCTGCACCCCAGAACCGTGACAACTACATCCGCTCCTGCAAGCTGCTCCCTGATGGCCGGAGCCTGATCGTGGGGGGGGAGGCCAGCACCCTCTCCATCTGGGACCTGGCAGCCCCCACACCCCGCATCAAGGCTGAGCTCACCTCCTCTGCCCCTGCCTGCTATGCCCTGGCCATCAGCCCTGACGCCAAAGTCTGCTTCTCCTGCTGCAGCGACGGCAACATTGTGGTGTGGGACCTGCAGAACCAGACCCTGGTCAGGTGAGCACAGGGTAGGGGGAGCGTGGGCAGGGCTGCTTGGGGATCCTAGGGCCAGGAACTGCTTAGTCCCCTCCAGGATATCCCCACCCCTCCCCACGGTCTAACCCTGGCCATGGGACAGTCCCTGTCCTTGCAGCAGGGATCTCCCGCTCCTCACTGCTGGGTGCTGCCCTGGCCCACGCTCTGCGCCGCAGGCACTGGCAGCCCTGACGGCCATGCCCTCGCCCTCTCTGTCCCCCTCTTTCCCAGGCAGTTTCAAGGCCACACGGATGGTGCCAGCTGCATCGACATCTCTAATGATGGCACCAAGCTGTGGACAGGGGGGCTGGACAACACGGTGCGGTGCTGGGACCTGCGGGAGGGGCGTCAGCTGCAGCAGCATGACTTCAGCTCTCAGGTCGGGGCTGGGGCTGGCTGGGAGCACCATGGGGCCAGCTGGGACCTGCTGTGCTGGTGCCTGACCCTATCTCCCCCCAGATCTTCTCCCTGGGGTACTGCCCGACAGGAGAGTGGCTGGCGGTGGGCATGGAGAGCAGCAACGTGGAGATCCTGCACGTGACCAAACCTGACAAGTACCAGCTGCACCTCCATGAGAGCTGTGTCCTCTCCCTCAAATTTGCCTCCTGCGGTAGGCACACCTGTCCCAGCCCCCTGGCTCTGGAGGCTCATGGATGCAGTCTCCTCTCCTGGCCGCATGTCCCAGGGCTTGTTGCGCTGGAGGCAGGCACTGCCTGCCACTGCCCAGCCCGGTCCTGTGTGGATGCCAGTGGTATCTCTCAGAGAAGGGGTGTCCAAACCCTCCTGGAGCAACACCTGTGGCTGCACTCTCAGCTCTGTTGTCCCAGGACTCCCCTTTGTGTTCCTTAAACAGCCCCTTGGTTAACGAGCAGCAGATGTGGCCTTCCAGTCCCCACCTTATATTATGCAACCTGGGCACAATTTGCTGTGGGAATCCAGCAGGTGGGCCTGGTTTGGTGACACAGTGCTCTTTGTCCCTTCTGTCCCTCCTATCCCTCCCACAGGGAAGTGGTTCGTGAGCACGGGGAAGGACAACCTGCTGAACGCCTGGCGGACGCCCTACGGAGCCAGCATCTTCCAGGTGAGGGGTCTGCACAGCCTTTGGGTGAGGTTGCCCAGAGCTGGGACTGCCCAGTACAACCCAGCTGTAAAAGTATCTTAGTAATAAGCCCCATAAACAAACTCCTCCCTGCAGCCTCCCCGGGCACAACTTGGGGCCCCAAGTCCCAAGGGCTGTGACCAGGACCTTGCTCTGGGGCTGCTGCTTGTGCTTACCCTCCTGCCTGCCTCTCTCCAGTCAAAGGAAACCTCCTCCGTCCTCAGCTGCGATGTCTCCCCAGATGACCAGTTCATCGTGACTGGCTCAGGGGACAAGAAAGCTACGGTTTATGAGGTCATTTACTGAGAGCAAGAGAGGTGCCAACTGCGGGGAGGGCCCACGCTATGTGGACAGGCGGACATCCACGTGGACGGATGGGTGGACTCTACCTGCCCTGCTGCTGGCTTCCCAAAGAATGTGCGGCCCGTGGCTGGGGCATCCGAGCTGGAGGAGAGCGGCGGGGGGTGGAGGTGGCCTGGGACCATGGCCAGGCATCACGCTGGGCTGGGAGAGGGTGGCTGCTGCTCACAGTGAATTTCCTGGGGACTTTCTCCTTGTTTTGTTCTTTAGTTGTTGATTTGTTTCTAAATCTGGATGGGGGTGGTTTTTTTTTTTTGGTTAAGGCTCTGGGCCAGGCTGGGGAGGATGGGCTTCTGTCCTCATCTCTCTCTGTGCCTCTTAGGGTGTATTTAATAATAAAAACAAACAAAAAAGCACAGCTTTGCCTTGTCCTGGGCAGCAGCCTCAGTGCTCTGTCATGGCGGGATGTAGCCAGGTGAGGATGGGCGAGATGGGGAGCTGAGTCAGTAGCACTGTCCCCTTTGGCTGCCGCAGCTCGCTGTTCCTTTCCTGTATTGGGGCAGGTTTGCTGCACTCTCTGCTGCAGGCAGAGGAGAAGGACGTGTGGCGGCTGCTATGCAGTGCCGTCCCTGGAGCAGCCTCTGTCTCTGCAGGGTGTGGGGTAGAGGCCAGCGCTGGAGGAAGCGGTTTTCGAAGGAAATGAGATGTGAACAGTCGGCGCTGGCTTATCGGTCTGGCTTCCCGCCAGAGCTGCCGTGGGGGAAGCAGGGCTGTTGCCGAGAGCCTTGGAGCACAGCCCGCCAGCAGCAGCCACGGCGAGGGCTGGCAAGGAAGCAGGGTGCCGCCGGCTGCGGCGCGGCAGCCGCGATGTGCTCCTGCCCCAAGCCCAGCGCTGAGCTGGGGCTGGGGCTGCAGCAGTGCCAGAGCTGGGGCTGCTGTCATGGGCAGGCAGCCAGGGCAGGAGCAGCTCTGCCATGGTAGGAAAGGCTTCTCCAGCACTGCCGGCCAAGGGAGGGCTGGGGCCTCTCCTGGACCCCCCTCAGCTACACTTCATGGCCCAGGCATTGCCATTGCCCAGGAGCCAGCCCAGCCGGGCAGCGCTGGCTGGGGAAGCCACAGCCAAGGCAACCCTCACTCCGTACCTGCAAGGGGGTGTGAGATGGGAGCAGCTCCTGCTTCTGTCCCCCCCTGCTGCAGGGCTCTGCACCCCAACTGCCACCATGGGAGGGAGCTGAGCCCCCAGCTCCATGGGCACAGCTGCAGGTGCCATTGGAGGGGAATCTGGAGCTGGCAGTCAGCTTGCCAGGACGGGTTTCCATTGGTCCCTGGCCCACCACCAAACCAGCCACCCTTTTGTTCCTTTTTATTAGTAAGGGATTGAAAACACAGTTAAATACATTACTGATAATTTACAGCTGTTTCTGCAGCAGAAAATGGGTGCCATTAAATCAGTAGCCGTATTTCAGGAGCAACACTATCTCAGCCACTCTTGGCCTCACCTTGCTGCCCTGCCAGACCTCCAGCTCTGACAGACAGGCTGCAGGACACGCAGACCAGCCCCTGCCCGCTGCCCAGCTTGGGCGGATGCCTGGCCATGAGTGCTCACGTCCAGCTCTCCCCTTGACCTCTAGAACTGGGGTGGGGGAGCAGGGCCAGTGCCCTGGCCTTGTTTTGGCGGCTGAAAGGAGAGAAGGAGGAGGGAGAGCAGGGCTGCGGGAGGGCTGGCCCAGCACAGGAGGCCTCCACCAGCCCCAGCGGCATTGGGCAAGGTCTGGCCCCCTCCCTGATGGATGATGGACGGTAACAGACAGGGCCTCAGTACACCACCTCGTACACTGTGGCCTTTTTGTCGCCAGAGCCCGTAACGATGAATTTGTCATTGAGGGAGATGTCACAGCTCAGCACCGACGAGGACTCTTTAGACTGAACGTGGGAGAGGCAGGTGGTGAGGGCAGCACTGGTAGCTGAAGCCACCCTCATCCCCGCCCCTGTCCAAATGCCTTCCCCGCACCTGGAAGATGCTGGCTCCGTAGGGCGTCCGCCAGGCATTCAGCAGGTTGTCCTTCCCTGTGCTCACGAACCATTTCCCTGGGACAAGGACAAAGTAGGTCAGCGTTTGGGACTCTATTCAGGGGGGCTGAGCATGGGCGGGGTGGAACCAAAAGGACCCCTCTAGGGCTGTACAGAGCCACCCCCTGTTCCAAAGTCAACACAACCCCAGCAGAAAACACGGCGCTCGCCTACCGCAGGAGGCGAATTTGAGGGAGAGGACACAGCTCTCGTGGAGGTGCAGCTGGTACTTCTCGGGTTTGGTCACGTGCAGGATCTCCACGTTGCTGCTCTCCATGCCCACCGCCAGCCACTCTCCTGTCGGGCAGTACCCCAGGGAGAAGATCTGGGGGGAGATAGGGTCAGGCCCAGCACGGCAGGTCCCGGCTGGCCCCATGGTGCTCCCAGCCAGCCCCAGCCCCGACCTGAGAGCTGAAGTCGTGCTGCTGCAGCTGACGCCCCTCCCGCAGGTCCCAGCACCGCACCGTGTTGTCCAGCCCCCCTGTCCACAGCTTGGTGCCGTAGTTAGAGATGTCGATGCAGCTGGCACCATCCGTGTGGCCTTGAAACTGCCTGGGAAAGAGGGGGACAGAGAGGGCGAGGGCACAGCCGTCAGGGCTGCCAGCTGTCTAAGAGCCAGCATCCCCCTACCATGTTTCTACCCTGTGCCACCAGCCGCCTGCCCCAGGCTCACCTCACCATGGTCTGGTTCTGCAGGTCCCACACCACAATGTTGCCGTCACTGCAGCAGGAGAAGCAGACTTTGGCGTCAGGGCTGATGGCCAGGGCATAGCAGGCAGGGGCAGAGGAGGTGAGCTCAGCCTTGATGCGGGGTGTGGGGGCTGCCAGGTCCCAGATGGAGAGAGTGCTGGCCTCCCCCCCCACGATCAGGCTCCGGCCATCAGGGAGCAGCTTGCAAGAGCGGATGTAGTTGTCACGGTTCTGAATTGGGATTACAGCAAACAGGGCAAGTGAAGGGGCTGATCAGTGCTGGGGGGAGGGGGCAGGAGACAGATCTCATTTTCTCATCACAGACATGAAAGGACCCTCTGTTCCCCTCCATTGTAACAGGGACACATTCCTCTTCCCAGCCCTCACAAAATGCCTTTCTGTTCTTCCTCCTTACCAAGCAGTCCAGCTGAGCCACGGCCGTCTTGGTGCCTGGCTGCCCCACGTCCCACACCTTCACACAGCCCTTGCCCCCGGTGTAGACATGCTGTGTGGAACTGCTGATGGTGACGGCGCAGACCACCTCGCCGTGGGTCAGGGTGTGGAGTTGCCGCACGTGGTGGGGGATGCCAGAGCCGATGAGGGCGTCAGGTGGGAAAGGCACTGGCTGCATCTGCCCGTCAGCGCTGACATGGAAGGAGTAGGCGCTGGAAGGGAGCAGAAGAGAGGACTGAACAATCCCTGTGTGATGCCTGAGTGCAGGCACCGACCTCTCCCATTAGCCATGCTTGAGCCAGGTGGAAGGTGTCTGGTGCACTCTGGCTAATGAGGGATATAATTAACCAGCTCCTTGTTACCACCAGCTGCCTAGAACAAAACGACAGCATTGGACTCAGAAGTGGAGAGAAACTCCAGCCAGGCCCTGCCCTGCCCGACACCTGCTGGGTGTAGAAATGAGCCGTGGGGAAGAATACACCCCCCCCGGGCCCACCCCGTGCTGCCCAGCTCGGCCCCTTGCTGCCCACCCTCCTGCAGACCCTGTGTGTGGCCACACTTACGGTTTCCCTCCGGGGATGGTGGAGAGTGAAGATGAGATGGTGGAAGCCCTCAGGTGAGGGTGCGACTCAAAAGCCACCTGGACAAAGCAAAGGGTACATGATGAGTGAAGTGCCAAACCCCCAGGAGGGGACACGAAGGCTGGGCTCATGCCTTTCCCTGCATGCCCCCTGCATGCCCTGGGAAGGGGCCAGCCCAGCTCTGCACAAGGTCCCTGCTTGCTGCTTCCTCCACATGCAAGTAACAAAGGCCAAAATGGGCTCCCAAAGACACAGCTACACACCACTGGGGCTGTACCCCCTGGCTTGAGCTCATTGCAGCAGTGCAGATACTGCACATCAGGTACAGTGCATGCTCAGGACAGCAGGGGACAGGCGGCAGAGCCAACACGGCAACTTACCATCGGGGACCGGCCATACATCACGGCACTGCTGACCTGTGGTGAGAGGTGGATGCCCACGTACATGCTGGGGGCTGAGAGCTCCCCGTTGAGGGTGGCATGAGGCACCATTCCAAAGGATGACGTGTAGGGGCTGGACATGCTCAGCGGGCTGCGGAGAGCTGCACAAGGAGACACCCGCTCGTTGGCCCTGGCCGATGGGTGTGAGCGAGCATCACCCGAGGGAAAAGGGCATCTGGCAGAAGCCGGGCAGCAAGAGGCAGCATCACCTCTGCCCCGGGCCCAGCCAAGCCTGGCATGAACCAGCGGATCCAGAGGAGGGCAGGCAGGTTATGGACTGGGAGCCAAAGACCAAAGGAGAGGGGCAGCTCCCGAGTCCCAACAGTCAGGGACCTGGGATGCAGACCCAGCATGGGAGATCAAATGGCTCTGTCCCTCCAAAGGATCCACCGCAGACCAGCCACTAACCCACAGCAACCCTCATCTCTGCTGCCAACGCCTTTTCAGTCTTGGCCAGGCCAAATTACTTGCAGTTGATGGCTAAGTGGCTCTACCTCCAGGGTTTTGATGGTTTATTGAAATCAATTCCAATTCAATTTTTGCTAAACCACTGTAATTTTCTAGCCAGACAATGTCTCCAGTCCTAGCTCTTTCTCCCTTGGGCTAGCTGTCCTCCTCCCATCACCTTCTGCTCCCTTTGGCTAGACAGTGGCCAAGCTGTTCCAGAGACCTCTTCCCAAGGGTTCCCTAAATGCCTTCAAGGAAACTGAGGCAGGAAAAGGGGGCGTGACCTGTTCACCATCAGCCACCACAGAGGCCACTACTGAGCGCTCACCCCCCTCCCCTGTGCTTTCAGAAGAAGGTGGCAGTCATTGATGGGGGCTCCTGGGTCAGCTGGATCCCACCCAGGGTCTCTGCAGCATGCAGACCCTCACCCCTATGGAGACCCTCAGCTGCACAGGGAGACCGGCCACATCCTGGCCTCCTGCATCCCCATGTGCCAGCGGCAGCCCTCAGCCACCCCTCCTACCAAGCCCTCATGCATGTGGCTTCACATAGCAACAGCAAAATGACAACTTGTCAGAGAAAAACTACGGTCTCCAGACAAAACACCTGCCCCCCTGAACACCCGTAGTGAAGAGCTCCGCACATCGACACACCACCCTCCAGTGGGTCTGAGCCTGCCAGGAAAGCAGTCAGGTACGTGGTAATTGCACATAGGTGCATACATTGGCCGTGGTCGACGTGTTTGATTACGTGGAGCAAAACGGCCGCCCCAGCTCTGCTGATGGGAGAGAGCGTCCTGCCTCCCCTCACCCCAGCCCCACGGCACCATCCGCAGCAGAGCACGACACCCCCCCACTGTCCCCGAACACTCACTGATGGTGTCAGTGGCAGGTGCTTTGGTGGGGGGCTGCCGGAGCAGGGTGGCCGAGCTGGGCCCGGGGCCAGGCGTGAGGGAGTCATGGGGCGGCGAGGAAGCGGAAGGCTTGGAGGTGGGAGTGCTGGCTGGAGGGTCGGTCTGCATGGCAGAGGGAAGAGCAGCCTCAGCAGCAGGACCACTGCCTGGGAGAGTGATCCCCAGCGCCGCAGGCCTGCCAACAGCCTCGAACCACCCAGGAGGGGAGTGGGGCACCAAGAGGCACCGCTCCCGGACAGAGATGGATGGGGACTCGGCTGTCCTGGGCCCGAACCCTGCTCCTTTTCTCCTTTGCCCCTCGCGCCCTTCCCATGGCATGGAAGGAGCCCCATGTCTCTGCTCCCCTCCCCAGGTGCAAACGCCCAATGCAAACCCCGCATCACCCCAAACTGCCACAATCCTGCACCCCTGCAGCACACTGCCACTGGCACGAGGCCCCGCGGGGCCATAACACAGAGATTTGCTGCTCCCTCGTGTGAAATCCCCCTTGTGTGGGGGAACCCCCATCCCTAGCCTGCGCGGAGCAGGACCAGGAGGACGCCTGGGATGAACTGGCCTCTTCGATCCCCACAGCTGTTTCATTCCTTTCTTTTTTCTTGTCTCTCCTATTTCTTCCTCTTTTTCTGCCTGGGGATTTTGTTGACACCAGCAAAGGAAAAAAAATTAATAACAGAAAAGCTGCGTGCTGCGCTGGCAGATTGCTCAGGGCACTTTGTCTGCTCTAATCCGATTGCGCCAGGGAGCCACTGCTCGCTGCTCCCCGCGGCACCCAGCCGGCTCCTGACCCCGGGATGGCAGGGATGCATCGCTTCAGTCCCTGCGGTGGCTGGGAGGGCCGAGGAGAGGCAGAAATGTCCCTCCCCCTTCCCACATGCTGATGTTTCAATCTGAGCGTTGGGCTGGTGCTTGGCAAGGAGGAAGGGAAAAAAAAAAAAAAAAAAGAAAAATCGATTGCTATGAGCAGCTCTGGGTAATCCTGCAGGCAGCCGGATGGAAAATACCTGCAGAGCCAGGCCTCTGCCTAGCGGATGATTAGCCTCCCTCTGAGGGCATGGACCTTTGCTCCCAGTGCTGGGGAGTCCGGTGGTGGGTACCAAACACTCAGCACTGGCATCTCCTTGCCCACCTTCAGGCTGCAGCGATGGGCCACAGAGAAATTCGGGGCCACATCCCTGGCCCCACTGCCCACCCATGGCCCAGGCTGCCCACACGCCTCCCTACCAGACTCTGGTCCTTCAGCTTGAGGGGCGTCGTACTCCGGCTAGAGGTGATGGAGGCAGGGCTTTCAGGCATCTCCTGGCGGGCTGGTGCGAGCCGGCTGCTGGGCGCATGGCCGGGGCTGCTGGGCTCTGAGAGGGGGTCCTGGGGGAAGAAGAGGTCTCCGGGGAGTGGGAACCCCAGTCCCTCTGTGCAGGAGGGCAGGCACAACAGGGGCCCCAGAGAGCCTCCCTCGGGCCCCGAGCCCAGCAGGGACCGTCAAGCCCCTATCTGCTCCCCCCTGCTGCCGGGCAAGCTGCTCATCCAGCCACTCGCTGTCCCATGTCTGGCTGAGCGGCATTAATGAGGAGCATCCACTTAAAGGCCTCATCTCTGCTCCACGGTCCCCTGGATGAGAAACCTCCTTGATTTTTCTCTTTGAATAAAATTAGAGGTGACAGCAGATTCAGAGGACGCTGGTGGCCATGGATGCCTTCACAAGGAGGGATGGCGACCAGCACACCCAAGGAACTGAGAAAGGGCCTCTTGGCAGCCCGTCGACACCATTTCAGAGCCAAGGCCACGCATCAGCTCTTACATTCCTATAACCATTCAATTAGGCCTGTGATTTTTATCACCATAATTACACCGATGAGCAGTTTTTATGTGTCATTTTCTGCAGAAATCCCTGCTGATATTCCTTTCAGGGCTTGTATTTTCTTGGGAAGTGGCAGGACGAAAAAAAAAATCACGTGTGTTGTCCCTCCCCCCAGTCTTCCAGGGGAGGAAAAGGGATGTCCCTGAAAACATCATCTCTGCCAAGAATAGCTGGGGCTGGGATAAAGTACTGTTGTATCTGCCTTGGTGGTCAGGGAAGGTTGTACCAGAAGCGCCTGGCAGTTTGGTTGCAAGAGACTGAAATTCAGTGTACCCCCTGCACTGAAACACGGACACGGGCTCAGTAAGTTAAAGTCAAGGCTGCTCTAAGGCCAGGCACCGTATGTCACCACCCAGACGGGGACTGGCGGGGTCGGGCTGGGTCAGGGGTGTGCTGTGAGCTCTCCTGCCATAGGCAGCACAGCATGCCTGCCTGCTCCTGCCACCTCCACTTGCGTGAGCTGCCAGCAGCAAGCCCAGCTTCCTGGGACTCTCATCCCAGCTTATCAGCCTCCCCATATGGGATGCTATAGGAGATGGGCTGAAACGGGATTGTGAAGCAGAGCCAAGTCTATGGCTGGCAAAGCTGAGCCCTGGCTGGCACAACCTTCAACATGGAGCACTGTGAATCAGAATCAGCCTTGGCTGGCATGAGCACATCAGGGCAAGGCTGGCACGTGTCCTTGCTGGCCGCTCCTGCCCAGCAGCAATGACCTGGAGCCTAATGAACCCCAAAGCTCAGGAACCAGAGTCCTAAACCTGTTGACTGCAGCTTGAGCTGGATACCCTGCAAGGCTTCAGCACGCCCTTAAGGGTGTGGGCTTACCTCATCCACCACAAGGTTGTAGTCGCTCTTGTCCCCATCGCTATCCTGCAAGGGGGAGGAACCCAGAAAGGCTCAGTCAGGAGTGGGAGAGGCTGGACCAAGCTCTGGGCTCTGCCCCACAGGACCCCAGCCAGCAGAGAGACCCCATTTTCTCCTGCACATCACTTCTCATGGACCAACACCACGCCCTGCAGGCAGCGACTCAACCCTCTGGCTGAGGGGCCTCCCCAGGGCTCTTCATTTTGTTCGTTTCTTTTCGCAGGATTACAGCCCTCTGCACCCCGGGCAGGCACAGAGCTCCCCGGACACCTTCAGGGCCCAGGCCCACCTCCCACAGCCACGCTCTTTGGTGCACTCACATAATGCCCAGGCAGGTCCTTCTCCTCCCGCTTCCGCTTCAGCCCCGTGCCTCCCGTCCGCTCCTCGTCCTGCAGGCTTTCGGGAGGGGAAGCAGAAACGCTCTGAGCCAGAGAGGGGGAGAGGAAGGCAGGTGAGCCAGTGGGAGAGCAAACAGCCCGCAAAGCCCTGCCAGTGTATTTCCTCTCTGGAAGAGACCTCCCAGTGCTGCTGGCTGCACCCAGTCAGTGTCCAGCATCCAGCCAGCTATCTGTGCAACCTGTGCCACAGCCGGTTTGGGGGGACAGGGGTCCCCTTCCCCCACCAAGCAGGTGTCAGGGCTAAAGGGGGAGGCACTACTCTCCCCCCTCTGCGCAGATACCTGTGGCATCCCCTTACTGGCATCCCGTGCACCTTTGGCCAAGAGTCCTCTAAGATCCAAATGCACCTGGGGGTAGAGATGGGGTTTAGTCTGGTGCTTTAAGCAAGGCTGGGGAAGATGTTTCCAGACCCCTAAGTTCTAGCCCAAATTCATCCATTCAGCTCTGACGAGGCAGAGAGAGGGGAAGAAGGATGGGGACTGTCCCTGGGGGTTGGCTGCCCACAGTCTTCTGGCGTGGGCAGAAGGCAGATGCATTTTTAGGGTGCTCAAAGACTCACCCACATGCAGCCCCAACATGCCATCACCCCCTTTTCCCAGCCTGGCCCCAGAACGACTCCAAAGTGGGCTGCCCTCACCCCTTGCCCTCTCAAACCTGGCCAGGCCCCACACCCCAGCCCCTCCCCAGGGAGAGCACGGCCAGTCCATCAGCCCATCACCACCTCCACCCTGGCAAAGCATCTCCCTGGCTGGCAGACAGGAGGAAGGGGGAGAGAACAAAGTCCTGCCCAAAACCCCAAAGCCACAGGCTCCCCTTCCTTGCCAGAGCAGAGGGGTGGGCAACAGGGCAGGGTGGCAATAGCCCCAGCTGGCAGATAAGCCCTGCTGTGACAGGGAAGGGGGAGGATGAGGAGTCACAGCCATGCCCTGGCCCAGCCACTGGCATGCAGGGCTGTGTGAAGCCAGGAGCTGAGCGAGGCAGCATCCCGAGCGTGGCTGGAGAGCAGATCCACCCCTTCGGGAGATAACAAGGCATGGCGGAGTGGAAAATCCCCATCAGAGATCTGTTTACTTCACCTTAACCCTGCCGCTACAGGAGCCAGCGGGCTGGGAAGCAGGGTGGGGCCAAGCAGGACGAACGCCCCTTCCCCGAGATGCTGCCAGCAGCTGCCGGGGTGTCTTAAATCCCCTCCTGCCCTCCACGCTCGCTGCTCAGAGGATGATAACGCAATCAGTGGTGCCTGCCCACACGCAGCCCCCTGGCTCTCGTGCAAACCAGAGGAACACCAGGCTGACACCGGTTACCAGAGAGGCTACCCTCCCTCCCAGAGCAGCCAGGGTGCCTGGGCCAGGGCAGTTTCTGTGGCACGGCTCCCCGACCTTCCCAGGACTGCTCTGCTGAGCTGTTCCTGCCGGGGTTCAGGAAGAAAATGCCCCATCCCAGGGCTCCCACACGGTTGATTGTTTCCAGCACAGTAGGATTAAGAGCCTCGACACATAAAACCACGGAGCAGAAAGGATGCTCCCTGTCCCCTGGGTGATCTCTGGAGGAGGTATCCAGGTATATATGGGATCACAGGGGTGATCCATCCTGCACAACACAGCCGATCTCTCCCTCCTCCTCTCCCACCTGACTACAAGCCTAAGAAGATCAATGCCAATTGCTCCCTAATGGAGGGGCTTGTTAACCCTTCCTTCCCTCCTGTACCAGGAGCTGGAGCTCTGGCTTATTGCAGCCATGGAGCCTGGGAAGGGAGTCACAGACCTGGGACTCATGACAGGCTGGGGGGTATCTTAAAAGGGAGGGTGCAGCCAAGGGTTGCAGAGGGGCTGGCAGCACTGAGCTTAGGTAAGGACACCTGTTCAGCCTTTTTCCTAAACTGGAAACTCCTTGAAAAGGACAGAGCTGGTTATTTTGGGAGCAGCCCTCGACCTTTAGATCCTTGCATCAGCAAAGACTCTGAATTGAGATGGCCCAGAACCTTCAGCTACAAAACCCCGATGCAAACACAGCCCATCCAAGCCAGCAAAGCAAAGGGAACAGAGGCTACAATAAGCAGAGCCCATTTGTCTTATATTCTCTATTCAGATGTTCTCCTGGACTCCCCTACATCCCTGCGCACACACATTCGCCACTTGGCTGCTCCCACCCTCTACACTGCAGCTGGATTTACCCTCTAGCCTGCAGCACCGTGGAGTTCAAACACGGCTCTGTTCCACCCTAGACACGGCTGCATTTCAGCGCTGCCTCCACCATTCATGTGTCAGTGGAACGGATGCCAGCTCAGGTGCAGGAGCAGGTCTGGAGCCTGTACATTCACACCCCAGGGCTCAAGCTGGGTTTGGCAGTGCTGTTCGCCAGAGGGACTGGGCTGCCCCAGGAACCAGGGCAGAAGTGCTGGGCCCTGCTCAGGGGCGACAGCAGAAGGGCTGGACACTTTGCCCTGGATAAACAAGGGTGGGAATGCACAGCTGGACGTGGGTCAGGGTCCCCTTCGTTAGGCCAGCCTAGAAGGAGGCTCTTTCTAGCCCTTGGGGAAATCAGCTCCACTGAGAAATAGGGATGACCCCAAAATTCCTCAGACCCAGAGACTTGGCCCGGCCTCGTGAGGACCCCTGCACTGCCTGCTGAAGAGGGCAGAGGTGCCCTAAGCCCCTCTCCCCACCTACCCCCAGCTTTGTGGCTTGCCCTTACCTTCTTGCTGTGCTGAGTCCTTGCAAACTCAGTACCCAGGGGCAGGCCAGTCCTGGGAGCCTGTCACCCTAGTCACCTTGTGTGCAAACAGACAGCCTTGAAAGGTGACTCACAGTGGCAGGGGGAGATGTCCCCTGCCCTTATCCACCAAGCTGGGGAGGGAGGGGGAGGAAAGCAGCCCACACATTGGGAGAAATGAATGGGAGACCCGGAGCCCACAGCAGGAGAGCAGGGTGCCTAGGCTGTGGTGTAAAAGGGAACAACATGGACCTGCTCTGCCTGCAGAGCTGCCTCCCCTCCCCAAGGAGCCCTGTGACCCCAGCCTGGGCCCACTTGTGAACAAAACCCCAGTCCCTGCCGCTGCTTCCCCTTGTGCTGGAGCATGGCCTCGCAGGCTGCCACCAGACAGAGGACAGCTCAGCTACCTCTGGGCTGTTTGCTTTGAAAAGGTCAGGAAACAAAACATTCCTGGAAATCCTACTGCGAGTGCTTGCCAAGGGAGCCGGCTGCAGCGCCTGCAGAAGACACAGCCCCTGCACCTGCCTGCGCTGCCAGCCCCAGCTCCGAGCACCGGGCTGCCCCAAAGCCAAGCCCACTGCTGCCCCTGAGTGCCCTCCCCGCAGCCGGGCTCCCCCAGCACCCGCAGCCCTTCCCAAGAGCCAGCAGCCAGCTCTGCCTCCTGTCTGGAGCATGCTGGAGATGCTCCAAGTGACTCTGGGGGCTGGCAGGCTGCCGGGCAGGGCCCTGCGGAGGGAAAGCCTGTCCACTCCCCCATGCATCAAGGCCAGCTGAGGCCACCGGCCCAGCCAGAGCCAGGCATGCTGGCATGACTTACCCGGCTTGGGGTGCGCTCTGGAGCCCAGGCAGCAGCAGGGAGAGTGTCCAGACAGGTCCATGTTGGCGAGGCAGATGGGAGGAAAGGAAGAGGCTGTTAATGCAGAGGCTGTGCCCCAAGTACCCGGGTAGGGAGGACAGGGGGGCACTGCAGGGCAACACAGGCAGAGACAGCAGGACACAGGCTGAAAAATCACACCCGATTTCCCACTTTGCCCGTCTGCAGCATGGATTCTCTGATGTCTAATAGGAGGTGAGCACATTGGTCTTCCTCAGGGAAGCAGGGGAAATCGCTCTATCCACCCACCTACTTTCAAGAAATTCACTCCAGCTTTGGAATCTCTTCCCTTGACCTGGCGATGAGTCCAAGGCTGCCAGGAGGGGATGAGCCAGCCGGCCAGCTGAGACCTCCTGAATCACACCCATCCTATTTCCTTAGGAAGCCATGCTAAGAAGCCCTGCTTGGAAACCCTCCAAGGCTTTTTTACATGCACAACAAAACAGGTCCACCTCCCTGGGCTCAGGGAAGAAGTGCCAGGCATTTGCTACAAACCTAAGCATGGGGTTATGGGCTGGGGTCGAGCAACTCTCCCTGGTTGATTTTCACTCCTAACAATCGCATCAGCATTTGGAGAGAACAAGCTCGTCCCAGTCTCTGCTGGCAAAAGGAGGCAGGCGGGTATCAGGAGATGAGGGACTCTCCATGCAGGCGGCTGCTCCAAGGCTATGGTCAGCACTAAGCTGGGGAAAGGGGAGTGAGAGGGACTGGGTGCCTGCCATCAGCACTTCAGTCCTGGCTCAGCTTGATCCACACCAGCTCTGGCTAACTATGGCAGAGCACCAGGGATTAACCCAAGCCGTATGTAGCATTTCACTATTGTTTTGTTTTTTTTTTTTAAAGGAATTATTCTGGGTTTCTTTGCGCCCTCTGCCACAGCTGGATGCCCCTGCCAAGGAGCAGCTCTGGGCTGTGCACGGCAGGAGCTGCTGCTGGAAGCATAGGCTGCCCGGGTCTCTAAGGGTTAAAGCAGGCATAGCACAGCCTGCTTTTATCCTCTTTCTGGAGTTTGTTTTTCTCCTTYGGGGGAAGGCCATCCTTAAAGAAACACTGACAGAATTAAAACCGCAGACACCTGCGTACAGGGGTGCAAAGCAGACACGGACAGTTTCCTGCTGGTATTTTCACCACCTTGAAATCTTACAAGCAAAACGGGATCATTAGGAAAATGCAACAAACCCCTCCACTGCCCAGTTTTGCTGTTACCGTTGGGTCCTGTCCCAGCAGCACTTCCAGGCCCCGAATCAGGGACATCGGGAGCAGCCAGCACCTTCCCCAGAGGAGTTTGCAGAAGGCATCGCTACAGCTGCTGAATTTTACTGCCTGTTTCTGGTCCATAGAGCTGCCCTGCTGCCCGGAGCCCTCTGTCTGTGCCTCAGTCTTCCTGTCAGCAAGAACACCCGACGCCTGCGCTCTGCAGGTGACTTGAGCTCAGAGCGGCTTCTCCTTCATGCAGCACTTCAGTAGCAACAAGCACCAGCAAAGCTGGGTGAGATTATTAATTTGGCCCAGGCCTGCCAGTAGCATTCAGAGCACTGATTTAATGATGATTAAATATTGATGATGTTTGTAAAATACTTTATGATCCTGCTAGGAGGAGGCACCCATAAGGATGAGGAATTACTGCTATTTACGAGGCACCACGCATGCAATAAGGCTCTGCTTTCTAAATTCCTTGCCACAGACCTGTGGCTCCCACAGTTTCTACCAGGGGCTTGCAACAGTATTTTCCCTTAAAGTCTCGGCTTTGGGCATCAAATCTTTACCTGGTGTAAACTTTGGTGTAAACACAGGGTTTCTCTACGGCAGGGATCTCACGCCCTCCCAGCTGCCTTGTGGAGGGGGGACCCTCAAACACTGGAAATACGCAGGGGAGCAGGAGGACCTATGTGTGCACACACACGTGCCCAGAGCCCTGCTGCCCAGTGTCTGGGGTGCACACGCAGCCGCCCCCCTGCACACCGACACTGCACGGCAGCTGTTCCCCTGGTCAGAAACAGAGCCAGCCTCCCGGGGCTGCAGATATTTAATTAGCTGGAGCTGTCATTTGCAGTGCTTGCTGCTCCCCCTGGCCCCAGGGAGCAGCTGCCAGGCATTGAGGAGCCCTGGGAAACAGGCAGAACAGGCAGCAGGATCCCTCCCAGCGCTGCCCATGCACCTCTGGGATGTCTGCCCAGCACTGACTCAGCCAGCCTTCGAAGGGTCAATCCAGCTGTGCTTCTTCCCCTTACCTCTGTTCTCCCCATCCTGGGCCACTCTGTCCTCCTTGGCAGCCAGCTGAGACTGTGCCATCAATGCCCCTGAGAGGGCCAGGAGCCCCGAGGTGCCGCTGACCCCACTCAGGCTAGAAGGCTGCATGCTGGAGGGGTGGGGTGTCAGCGGGATGGGGGATGCGTGGTGGGAGAGATGCTGAAGCTGCTGCTGCTGAAAAAGAAAGAGCAAATGGTCCTCGATCGGGGAGGAGACAGCTGCAGCCAGCCATGCCTGGCACCCCTCAGCTTCCTGCATGAACTGCGATGCAAAGCGCAATGGGATGAGACGCAACGCGAGGACAAGGAGGGGAGCAGAGCTGTCGAGGCTGCACAGTCCAGGTCACATTGCCTGGCCATTCCACCCAGGGCACCTCGAGTACCTCCCCGCTGCGGATGTGATCCCAACACATGGCAGACGAGCCCAAGCCATGGCTCTGCCCTGCTCTGCTGAGGGCGGCAGGGGCCAGGAAGGATCCCAGAGGCCATCCACTGCCTTCGGGACACAGTGACAAACCCTCTCACCGCAGGGGACCAGCCCTGGGCTTATCAAAGTAGCAAAGACCCTGGCTTCCCCCATCACTGCACTGCGTGGTCTGAACCCCCGACCGGGAAAGAGCCTTCGCCTGCAGCCGGGCAGCGGGACTCACCCCGACGATGCTGTTCAGTTCCGCCATGGTCACCTGCTTGGCCCGCTCCACAGCCTGCAGCACCTGCTGCTGGTGCTGGGAAGGAAGAGCATGGGGAGGTCACACTGTGTTCCTGGCCAGAGGGACCACACGGCCCAGCATTGCCCCAGCCGCCCAGGGCTGCGCAGACCCCTCTCCCATCCCTCCAGCCCAGGTACAGAGGTTTTCCTCCCCCGAACCTCCCGCTGTTCAGGCTGGACTCAGGTTCGCCCCTTCCCAAGGGCCTTGAGAGAAGCCTGAGCAGTCCAGTGCACATCCCCTGCCTCCCCCCTTACCTCCTGCGTCAGAAAGGGTATAATCTGGGCGCAGATGGCACTCAGTCTCTTGACAATCTCTGCCTGAAAGAGGAAGCAGGTATCACCACAGATGGGAGGGCTCTGAGTCCCATCCCATCCCCTCCAGCGGAGAGGAGGGCAGCCAAGCATCCTGCAGACGCACAGTCTCTGCGGAGGAGAGAAACTCTCCCCACCCGCACCTGCTCAGCGTAAATCCTCCTGCTGCCTCTGCCTCCCTGCTGGGATTTCCCAAGCTGCTGCCAAGGGAGGACTCTGCCCAGGGCTGTGGGACCCTCCCAGGCTGTCAGGTTGCCCCAGGCACATGGGAGGGAACCCGACTCCTAAATCCCTCTGTGGATCCAGGCCAAGCCAAGCTCCRAACTGTCAGTCCTTTTGCAGCCCAGCTGGCTTTGCTCAGCCCAAACCCATCTTGGCTTTGTGGGCTGCTGCTCTCGCAGCCAGCGGGCAGGCTGGCAGGGAAGGAGAGTCGAGCTGCAAGTGCTGGCAGCAGGCCATCGGCATGCTGCTGGCTCTCTCCCTGAACATCAGACTCAAAGCCAGGGGGAGAGCAAGGGGGACGCAAAATTCACACAAATGAATTCAGCCCTCTCTGCATCGCGCCAGCAAAGCCCTGCAAGGCACCGATGGTGGTACCTGCTCTGCCCTCCCTGCCCCAGCCGAGAAGGGGCTCCCGCTCCCACCCCTGCCGAAGCACCAGGCCAAGCGGCAGCTCTCCCTGCTCCTTCCAGAGGGGGAGCGGAGGCACAGAGCACCCCCGTACCTGTCCCCTGCCCAGCAAGCGGCAATGAGGAAACACAGAGGACCTGGCGCGTCATCTCCTCAGCCTGCGGTTATAGACAGACTCACAGCCTGGCCACGTCCCCACTGGGATAAGCGGCATTTCCCAAGGGAAGGGGCTGTGGCTTCCAGCCCAGCCTCTCCAAAAGAAAACCAGTGCCTCCCAGGGAAAACTTCATCCCCCCCACCCGCTGCAAATCCACCCTGGCACTGGCAGAGGGATCGGCTGCTCTGAAGTGTTTTCTCATCTCAGGTTTCCAACAATCCCTGACAGCACTGCAGAGAGGTCAAACCACGCACAGAGCCAGCAAAGAACAAAGGGAACATTTACCTGCTGCGCTCAAAGGCTGCCTGCGCCCTGGGGAGCATGCCTGTGCCCACCAGCACCCCAGTCACCCGCAGGTCCCGGCTGCTGCATCAGCCACCCCCCACACGGGACCCCGGGAGCCAGAGACAACCCCCCTCTTCCAGATCTCTCCTGCCCACGCAGAGCCAGGAGCTGGACCTGGGTGGGCCAGGGCTCCCTCTCCCCAACCACTTGGCCATCGCCTCTGTCACCCCACGTGGCTTGGGCCGCCCCTGGGTCCCAGTCCCACCCCTGGGTCCCAGTCCCACCAGAGCTTGGAGCACGTGGGGATGGCAGGAACGTGCTCGCAGGCTCTATGACTCTCCCTGCTAACAAAAGGAGCAAACTCGGAGGGGCTGAGCCAGCTGGAGGAATATGGCAGTTGACTTGCCACTTTGTCAGGCATTGGTCCAAACTAATTTCCCTGGCAGAGAGCCCGTGATGACTAGATTGATAAATCTGAAGAGGGAAAGCAAATTAACGCTGGAACAAAAGGGGAACCAGGGAAGGGTGAAAACACTCCTCTGGCTTCGGGAAAGGAAAAGGGGATTAAAAAAAGAGAAAAGAAAAGAAAGACAATCCATTTGCCTCTGGGCTCCAGCTCCTGCTGTTTCCTCTATGCTCCCTCCTGCGTCTGGGGCCCCAGGGAACCGCTGCGGGGAGGTACATGCGCAGGGCTCACGGCCAGGCTTGGAGAGGTGCTTTGGGATGGCAGGGAGGAGGCTCTGTCCCAGGGCACCTACCAGAACTCAATAGCATGCATCCTGACAACTGCCGAACCCCTTTGCAGGCCAGCCCCTCGCACAGAGCCATGCTACATCTCCCATGCCATTACAGCCACACGGGGATGAGGGAGACAATTTTCCATTAGGTCTCCATCCTCAGCCTGTTCCCCGCCATCCCCTGCTGCTGGCCCAGACCTCACCTCACTTACCTGCTTGTGCATTTCAATGTTGAGCCCGTAGGACATCTCATAGTACTGAGAGCAAAAATCACAACACAGCCTGGTTAGGAGCTGCCCAGAGCAACCGGCCCGTTACCAGCCAGGGGCTCGGCAGCCAGCCCACCCCTGCTCCCCACAGCCAAACTCCACCACCGCTGCTSGGGGTCCCTGCTCCCTCCAGCCCATGAGAAACAGCTGTCCAGCACACCATGAGCCCAGACCCGTGCCACGAGCCTGGGACAAGGTAGGGAGCGGCCACGGTGTGGACTGTTTAACACCTGTGATGATTACACTGCAGTTTCTACGTTAGTTTAAGCCGGCATAAACCAGGCCCATTGCCCCCCACATCCCCTCCTGTCCTGGCCTGTCTCTTCCCACTCCTAACCCAGACCCACGCCCTGATGCAGCTGCCCATCCAGTCACACGGGTGGCCAGGGTTACACCTTTCACCAGTCACTAGTGACTCTGGCAGTGGTGACAGCAGCAGACCCCGTCCCCTTGCCCGAGGACAGGGAGAAGGGGGGGACCAGAGGACCTGCCTTCCTCCAGCAAAGCCCATTTCAAAGGCGGCAGCCCACCTCTGGGAATCCCTGAGCCTCCGGGATGTGGGAAGGGATCCCAGCTGGTGGGTGACAGGAACGTGCCCTGCGATGCCGATAAAGCCTAGTACACCCCTGACCTCACGGACGGGGCTGTCATCACCCAGGGGATGGGGGTTGCCCAAGTTTAGGTTTGTTTGCCTTTTGGATGGCATAATTTGGGTTCCCCCTTTCTCTAGAGGGGCCGGTAATGTCAGATGCTGAAGGAGAAGGAATGCTGCTCCAGCTCTGCAGTTCCCATCCTCTTCCCTTCCTTCCAGCAGCCACCCTGCCTCCTGCCAGGGCTACCAGCAGAAGGCCTGGCTCTGTCTGGTGCCTGGGGTGGGTCAGTGTCAGGGGCTATTAACCCTGCGCTGGCAACTGCAGAGGGGTCCTGCCCTGCTCCTGCTAAAGGCAGCTTCCCCTTCCACCCAAAACACTGGCCTTGGGGTATCACTTCCAAGACACCCCCGCATTGGGAGAGAGACAGGAAGGAGAGGGAGAGAGCTCTTAAAAGGCCAAACAGAAAAAGGAAAAAAAGAAAATAAAAGAGACAAAACCTATGGCACGATTCCTGGGCTCAAGCAGCATGGAGTGGCAGCAGACATCAGCAGAAGAGCCAGCCGTTGCTAGGAATAACAATTAACTCCTTCCTAACTCATGCACCCCCCAGCCCCACCACCCAGGCCAGACATCCCCCTGGCAGGGGTGGCTCGGGGAGGCTGCTGGCCCATTTGGCCAAGCGGCTAAGTGGAGCCCCAGAGCCCAGGACCTCACCAGAGGGCGGCAGTCAGGGATGCTTTGGGGGAGGCATGGGGGACATGGCAGGGGTAGCTCACCATGACATAATGTCTCTGCATCTCCGTCTTCTCGCTCACCAGCTTCTCACATTCCAGCTTCAGGCTGCAAAGAGGATCTACAGTTTTCATTCACGGACCCACATCTCCTGCCCTTTCCCCCCAGTGCCCACTTTCCACCCCGTGACCTCAGCAAGCTCGGCACATCTCCCACCTCTCCCCGCAGTCTCATGGGGCCATGGGGGTGTCACACGTCCATCCCTAACTGGTGTTGCCATCCCTGGGGGACCCAAACCCCTGCGGCTGTGCTGCCCACACCGCCTCCGCTTCCCCCCGGGCTCTCTGTTGCACTCACGCGGTGCTCCGTTCCCGCAGCACCACTGCCATCCCCTCCACGTCGCCCTATACCCAGCTCAGCTAGAGGAAACAAACCGTGGGTGGTCTCCCCCTTGGGACCCCCACTCAAGACCTGGCGCCCCAATTCATGGCTTCATGCTACCCCTCAGCCTAGACCCCTCTCCCATTCTTCCCCAAGCCCTCCTTTCACCAAGACCCATCTCCATTTTCTCCTGCCCCAATTCACCCCCTGGTCTGCGCCCCATCCTCCCCTGTGCCCTCAGTCCCCGTTACGCCCCTTCTCCGGATGCTCGCCTCTGCCCGCAGCCCTACCTGACCCCCGGCCACCTCCTGTCCCCTAAGCCACCTCGTCTCCCCACCTCCCGCCCTATGCCCCCACCTAAAACAGGGGTCCCCCGCCCGCCCCTCACCTGTGGTACTGAGCCTGCAGGAACTGAAATTCCTCCTTGATGCGGTCGCAGATTTCCAGGACCGAGAACTTGAAGGGCTGCCCGGGCTGGAGCGGGGTCTGGGGAGAGATGGCCCGGCTGGCGGCTGTGGCTCCGCCGCCCCGCCCTCGCCCAGCCCGGCCCGCCGGGCCCCCGCCGCCCCGGTACTTACCGGGTGCCGTCCCTGCGGGAACATCCTGAGGGCCCGGGCCCCCGCCCCGGCCCCCCCGCTCCCCGGCCCCTGCTCCCCGCCCGTCTCCCCGCCCCTAGCGGGGGAGCTCCCCCCGCCGGGCTCCGGGGGTGCTCGGGGGTCCCTCGCCTCGACGCCGGTAGCAGGAGGGCGGCCGGGCCGCGGGGTCCGCGCGG
>JAYKAV010002961.1:0-98254 GCA_035582835.1 Phoebastria nigripes
AGGCAGGGCCCCTCTAGTCCTGGTCATAATACTCGTTACTCACTTCTTGCAGATGCAAATCAAAAGTCCCGTTATTAAGGTCAGAAGTAAAGTCAGGCCTTCTACTCTCTCTGGGGAGGTGCTCACTGGAAACTGGAGCAGCAGTTTTCCTGGAAGAACCCCATTTTGTGATCGTTTTTCCTTGCAACTCACGTACCCGTGCCTCTAGGGTCGAGGTAGGTTTCCCATCCCACTTCCTCATGTCTTCTCCGTGGTCACGCAGGTAAAACCACAGGGTGCCCCGTGGTGTGTACCCTCTATATCTTCTCTCTTGAGCAGAGGGACGCTTACTCCTAATGGCTGAGATACTGGCTCGTGCAGGTGGGSAGTAGGATATRTCCTCTTTGAGTTGCTGGAACTCCCGGGATAGTTTCTCAGCTATCATGTCCGGCAGTTTCTCCACAGCTGAGATGCAGGCCCGTAGGGAGGAGGAGAGACTTTCCTCGTATTGATGGAGTTGGCCAGCCAATTTATCCACCGTTTGTTCCTCTCCATCTTTCCAGGTCATTATTGCCAATGAGTTTGCATACGATGCTGGTGCACTCCGTACAAACTTCYGCCACATGGGTCGGGTGCATCTGACTTCATCTGGATCTTTCGGTAATTGCTCGTTGTTCAGGTCATCATAAATCACCTCCAGCACACCTAATTCCCTCAGGTACTGGATACCTCTCTCCATGGTGGTCCACTTGCCTGGGTGACACATAACATCCTCCTTGAAGGGATACCTTTCCTTCACGCCTGACAGGAGTTGTCTCCAGAGACTGAGGGCTTGGGCCCCTTTTCCAATTGCTTTGTCAATGCCCCCTTCCCTAGAAAGGGATCCCAGCTGCTTGGCTTCCCTACCCTCTAACTCCAGGCTGCTGGCCCCGTTATCCCAGCATCGGAGCAGCCAGGTGATAATGTGCTCGCCTGGACRAYGACTGAAAWCTTTTYGCATATCTCGCAGCTCATTCAGGGATAGGGATCGGGTGGTTACCATCTCAYTTATGGCTTCTGCCTCTTCCTCCTCCTGTTGTTGTGATGGCCCTGGTTCCTCTTCATCCCTTACTAAACGACCTGACTTTCTTGTGTATTTCTTCTTCTGTATAGGGGCAACTGATACGGGCACAGGTTGGTTCTCTGGTTCAGCCGCAGTGACTGTAGCTGAGGTTGGAATAGCTGCAGTGTCTGTCGCCAGGGTTTGGGTAGCTGCAGTGCCTGTCGCAGGGGTTGGAGTACCCGCGGTGCCTGTCACCGGGGTTTGAGTAGCTGCAGTGACTGTAGCTGGGGCTGGAATAGCTGCAGTGTCTGTCGCCGAGGTTTGAGTAGCTGTAGTGCCTGTTGCAGGGGTTGGAGTAGCTACAACGCCTGTCGCGGGGGTTTGAGTAGCCACAATGCTTGTTGTGGAGGTTGAAGTAGCCGCAGTGCCTGTCATGGGGGTTTGAGTAGCCACAGTGTCTGTTGCTGAGGTTGATCTCTGGACAGTATTCCTAAATAGTCGTTTAGCCCTAAACAAGACCTGAACCACATTCAGGAGACATAGCAATATGATCATGCTTGTTTTAACATCCCAAGGATATTCAACATTCTCAAGAACTGCTGTGGAGGGCTTCATGAAGAGGATAGAAGAAAAAGGCATTTCTGGGGATATAAAAGGGAAGATGAAGTAGTGGGGGAAAGCGTCCCCCTCCCTAAATTGTTTCTCCGTGACGAAAAGGTAACGAGTAGTGTAATTATTAACAGTTTCCAAGAGGTGGTTCCCGAGGTACAGAGATGATGGCAATACCGAGTACAAGTACCACATTAGACTCACAACCGATGATTTTATTATATCATAAAACAGTGTTACACACTGCAGCAAAATKATAACCTTGACCCAGTTCCGAGCGGTGATAAACAGCACAACAGGGAACATAAACTGCAAGCAAGGTATTACATAACGCAACATTGAGAGCCAGCCCCACAACTTTGAGAGCCAAGAAATCAACATTGTGACCAGCGACTATTAAACCAATGTAATGAATGCTTATAACAAACTTTAACACGCTTTGGTCAGATCTGTCGTTATCTCAACCCTTTGTGCCCCACGTTGGGCGCCAAAAAAGACTGTTGTGGTTTAACCTGGCAGGCAGCCAAACACCACACAGCCGCTCGCTCACTCCCCCCTCCCCTCAGTGGGATGGGGGAGAGAATTGAAAAAAAAAAGTAAAATTTGTGGATTGAGATAAAGACAGTTTAATAAAACGGAAAAGGAAGGGAAAATAATGATGATAATAATAATAATGATAGAATATACAAAATGAGTGATGCACAATGCAATTGCTCACCACCCACTGAGCGATACCCAAGCCGCGATCGCTACTTCCTGGACCACGCCTCCTATTTATATATTGAGCATGACGTCACATGGTATGGAATACCCCGTTGGCCAGTTGGGCTAGCTGTCCAGGCTATGCTCCCTCCCAGCTTCTTGTGCACCTGGCAGAGCATGGGAAACTGAAAAGTCCTTGACTAGTAGACTACTTAGCAACAACTAAAAACATCAGTGTGTTATCAACATTCTTTTCATACTAAATCCAAAACACAGCACTAGGAAGAAAATTAACTCTATCCCAGCCGAAACCAGGACAGATGTTTACCAATATTGGTTTTTACCAGAGATGAAGGTATTAGCCAGGATCAGAGAACAGTGTAGCAGACAAAAGATTATAAAGGTGAGGAGATCAACAGCTCTTTTTACACCAAATAACTTTTTTTAAAGCCAAAAAATTTTTGAAAAAGTCGTAACTGTAAAAGGGAAAGCAGAAAACAGTTGTTGGTGAATTTAGCTAGTCCTCTGAGCCGTCATTTCAACAGCAGGGTGTAATTCAAGCCTGACGTTTAGACCAGCTGCTGTCAAAAACAAATAAGTTTTCAGAGCTCCTACCCCTCTCAGCACTGTGACCATGGGTTTTACCACAAAACCTCAGCTCAGATTGTACAGTACAGCTAATTAGACCTTCCATATTCCTCAGAGGTCGTTTCAGCGGAAATATTGTACTCCTACAGCTGGAACACCACTGCAGACCCTCCTTTTCAAAGGCCTCTGGGGTCAGAGACATGTTTTGTGCAACTAGTCAAATAATCATTTTCCAGGAATTTTTGTTCTGTGTGAATAAGTTTAGAGCAAATCAAGCTGCATCTTCTGAAGTACCTTGCATCAATGATATACTGGAATAAAAATTAACCCAAGCCTCCTATAAATAAACCACTTGTTTGTATCATTCAGCACTTCCTGAACAAGGCTGATGATCCCAGGAGGTTGTAGGAGACTTGACGGACTCGTGTTGCTCCGGCTCAGGAAGAAGCAGGTTTCATTTTCTTTTACCACAGCACATGCTGGGGGTTTTGGAAGACAAAGCACAATATTCACATTCATTGAAATCTGTCCTTTGGTGAATAGCTCTCCTTTCCATTTCTAGTAATGGAGTCTCTAAGGATTTGATATTCCTGTTTTGAGAAGCCTTTTTTTCAGCATTATCCTCTACTATGTAGTCAAAAGACCAGTAATCAAAGGGATGACAAAACTTAACAACACCCAGAGGAATATCCACACCTCCCTCACTGCCTGCCTTGTCCTGTTGAAATAAAGCCTTTCATTACTACTCAAAATTTCTTACACAAAGTTAAGCCTCTACCATAATCATAGTTTACTTCCGAAATGGCATTGGCTGCTGCAGACAAATAAGAGTAGAGCTGTCCCCTAGCAGAGGATGAAGACATGAGCAATTTTAGATACGCAATTTTAGCTGTATTTCTCTTTGTACAGCAAGATATCTTTTCCTTTGGCAGGCCTAGGGCTAGAGAAAGCTGCCACCATGTCTTGTGGTTTCATAGTCAACAGCTGTTTTTCATCAAAGTATAAACTGCCAGGCAGTCTGCAGGGAAGAGCTCTGCTCCTCACGGAACAGCCTCAGAAACAGAAGTGCTGGAGACCTGTACAAGCTTTTGGTGAATTTCTCAAAAGCTTACAGAAAGAAACTTGACCATCTTGATTACATTTTGTCAAGGTTAAGTTCATCAACAGGCTCTGCAACCTTGACCCCCTCCCATAGCTGCCTGTGCTCAAGATCAGCTCTGATATAGCAGAGCTGTTTTGCCTTGGATCAGACTGCTGCGAGAACAGCTAAACTGTGAGAGAAAAAAATCAGCAAGAAGCCTAATCTGGGGCCCACGCCCATGCATTCATCTTCCTCCATTGGTTTGGGAGTTGCATTTAAGCTCAGGCCCGTGCGCTTGGTCCTTGTACAACTCAGCACAGAACAGAGTAAATACTTCACAGAAAGCTCTGAAGACTTTAATTTCGTCTGCTGTGTACACTTAAATGCACTTCCTCTTCTCACTACCAAACTCTATTTATCTTTAAGGGAAAAAAAAAGACAAACATAAAGCTTACAACAATAAACCTTAAACATTTACTGGAGCCTTTCCATGACTCTGTAGAGTCACTGAGCTTCCTTTTCCTGAGAACTGTTTTCTTCTGTGTTTATTCATGCTCAGAAGGGTCCTGTTTTGTCACAGCTCAAGCAGTTGTATTATTAAATGACAAGTAAAATAGACTTGTAAATTATAAACAGAAAGTACAACTCAGAGTGATCTTTGGTTTCATTCTGGTTAATAAAAATACAACAGATCAGTTAGCCCTCCAAGGCACAGTTTACAGCATTTTTATAAACTCCCAAAACACGCTGTTTTACAAGCAAATTGCAGAGTATTATCCCTGGTTTTGATTTTTTTTTTTTTACATTACTTAACAAATGACAGAAGAGCTGTAGTGATCCACCACAACAGCAATAAAGGCAGCAGTTGCAATGAGTGAAGACTATATATTCGTATGGACCTTTCCGTACACATAAATCAAGTTCTAAAATTATCTGTACCTGTTCCAGACCAGGGGAAGGAGCTGCAGCCATTCTGCCCAGTGGCTGACTTTTAAACGCCAAGAGATATAAAAGAGAGATTCTAGAGATAGAAAAACATTTCAAGCAAAGTTAACTTTCCACAGCAAGCTACTTAGGGTAAACTACACCCCATCCCATAGATTAAACCAACACCCTACAACCTACAGGGAAAGACAGGCCTCACTACATACCCATACCTGGGAGAAGCATGTGTCGTTGCTGGTGGGTTTTTTTGGGAGTTACTGGGAGATTCACCCCGGTCTGGGGGTCGGCTCTGACATGTGTCTTACCCAGCGCTGTGAGCAGATGCTCCTGAAGCATCCTYGTCGTGTTTTCTGCATTGCTTCCTGAATAGCTGCACCAGGGGTGGTCACAGGGCAGGACAACCAGACACCAACAGATCCATGTAAAAAGTCATCAGTTCTTCAATGTCCAGGAATTTTCCCTCTGAAGAACCTTTTCTTTCCTTTGAATTACATTTTAGTGCAAAGGATACATTTTGTAATATTAGAAACTACTTTCTTTTTTTTCCTACCTTTTAGCTCTTTTTACAAACTGATAATTTTCTAAGTAGAATTTTACAATGTGATAAAGCTTACCACATCCTCACTTCATTAGCTTCCCTGTATTAATTAAAATATATCACATGGGTCTTAGCCTCTTGCGGCATTTTAAGCAGGACCAGCCCTTGTGACAGATGTTTTCCATTTAAACACCACGAGCATGTTGCATACCATCAAGCCATGACAATGTTCGCCAACCTTTCCGAACAGKGGTTACCGTTGGTATCACTGCACTGAACTGAGGGGCTAGGTGTAAAATAACGCCCGAGATCGAGGGTACATCACTTGACGGGAAGCGCACGTTAAACCCCAGAGCCACCGCGTCCCTGCACGCCGCGGCAGCCCAGGCCGCGGGGCCGGGCACAGCACCGGCCGTGTGGGCGTCCCGCCCCGACGGGGACGGCCAGGCTCCGGGCGGGGCGCCGCGGGGGCCGGCCCGGGCCTGGGCGGCGGGGACAGCGGCGGGCGCTCGGCATGGCGCAGTACGCAAGGGGCGCTACCGCCGTGGCCGTCATCCGGCTCCGCAACCCGCCGGTCAACGCGCTGAGGTAACGGCGGGCGCGGCCGGTTCCTCCCGCGGCCGGGGTCCCCGGGCGGCCGCCCGCCATTTCCTGTGGCGGCCACCCCCGCCCGGCCCCGCCGCTCCGTAGCGGCGGCCGGCTCGGTCCGTGGCCCTTGCCCTCCCTTGGCGAGCGGGATGGGGGATTCTCTGATTTCCTTCCTTTTCACCTCATTTTCCCCCCCTTGCCCGCGTGAGGCCCCTCCTGGCCCCAGGGCAGGCTGCCCGATAAGAACCTCTGCCGAGGGACCTCTCCAAACGCCGCTGGGATACCTGCACCAGCCTTTGCAAAAAACAGGCTGATTTTTTCCATTACTTCTGCTCTTCATTGTAATTTCTAGTGGGTTTTTTCGCAGGAGAGGTGTCAGGCTCATCAATCTACTTTCTGTCATCTCCCCTGGAAGCTGTTTAAAAACTTACCGTATTTCTCATCACCTTCCAGTCCTTAAGCATCAAGATGATGCTTCCAGCAAGAAATTGTACAGCAGCCTTAGCAGTTCAGCCATTTCACCCTGGAGTTCCTTCAGAGCTCGTAGGTGAAAACCAGCTTTTCCTCTCGAATTTGCTACTGGTTTAGTTGCCTGTCCCATGCGCTCCACAGGGCGTGCATGGCAGGTCCCTGCACTATCCAAGGTGAGCACAGGGGTTAGGGCAAAGGGCTTTGTAGATAGCAGACGTGGTTCAACAATAGGAGCTGGCACCGGGATTAAACCACAGCCAGGGCTGTCAGAAGCGAAGGCAGTTCATTTGCCTTTTAAAAATGAGTAAGGAATTGACCTCTAAATACTGATCCTGGTCAAGAAAGGCCCCAGCAATCTCAAACACAAGCCAGTGAAAAACAAAAAGTCAAACACCAATCTGTAGAAGCCCCTGAAATTTTAGTTTTTAATGTGTTTTGAAAAGGACATACGTGCTTTTAGGCTTTACATAATTTGTTACAAGGTGTGTATTTTAGTTCATTTAGTTCTGAGTACCGCATAGGCCCTTTTTAAGCAGCTGTAGTTGAAGAGCTGTTCTGTAACAGTGACCATAGTGTCTATTCAGTATATATTCATAAGCCAAAAAAATCCACTGCAATTATGCTCAACTTCTAAACCAGAAAGTTTGTTAAAAAGAAGCTGAAAGAGACAAGTAAGAGCATGAATAGGAAATAAAACCTGCTCTTCTGTAGCAAGCTACATTGCTCTGCAGTAACTGGCAATGCTCACTCTTTTATTGCAACACGTTTAAAAGTGGAGTAAGATCATTTTCACGTGCCCAGATAATTATCATGAAAAAACAAACTCGGCATGACTTGATGAGATTAGATGAACTAGACATGTAGGACTCCCAGAACTGCAGGGTGCAAGACATCCGTTGGACCTTCTGTGCCCAAGACCAGCCTAAGAAAACTTCCAGGCTGTGCCCGCCATAAACTTTCCATCCTTACCATGAAGAGTACAAAATACAGAGCTAAAGATAGGTGCTTAAGGAACCTTAACTCTGTCTCTTTTGAGAAGTCCTTGATAAAACCCAAAGTTGCCTTCAAACAGCAACTGCATGCACCTGCACAACAGCCTCTTCAGGACAGACCCCTGCCTCTACTACCCTTTACTCTTTACGCCTCAGTGCCCTCGCAGGGTGCAGTTCTGACGCTGTCAGCCAAGGGTAACAGATGGTGTGGTTGTGGTCCTGTTCCCCAGCTCAGAGGGAGAAGGAAGACCCTGGCAGAACACTTTAGATCCATTAAAAAGGCAGTTTCCATTGAGTGCTATATCTTCACTCCCCCCACACCTGTATTGTGCTGCCCGCGCTCTTTTATCCGCTGACAGCCCCGCAGCACGAAGGCCTCTGAGAGACCCAAGTACTTACTTCACCCATGTAGGCTCATTCCCTCGTGACGAGCTCCATAGCACCATAGCACAACCTAAGATGGGACTGCTGTGATCCTGGCCATGGTTCCTCACAGCCTCTGCTCTGCTAGCATTGGTGCTCCTGTGACTGGCAGCGAGCCAACTCGGGGTGCAAATGTGACTAAACACCAGCCGGTTGGTTTGGGTTGGTTTTTCAGCCATCAGCTCCTTGTGCAATTACACAAGGAGCACTGCTGGCATGAGGGACAGAGTAGGAGTATGTGGGGAAGGATGGGAACCTGCACAGCATGGATTTAAATCAGTTAAGCTGCCGTGAAACTTCAGCTTGAGACATGCCTGTGGTCTTTGATCACGTCAGGGTCATACCTGTTTTAGTAGGGATCAATAATTATCTCATACTTGCCATTGGGTGGTTTTTAACTGAGACCTGGCTATAGCTAGGAAAGGTAGAGCGCACTCTGATCCTTGGGTGTTCCTCCTGCTTCTGCATATTTTATTTACTGGGCCATAGGGGAGCAGGTTTGTGATTGCTGTTGGAAATGTTTGACTACGTAGGTGATAGCAGGCAGTGAAAGTGACAGATAGGAGCCATCTCCTAYGATCCTGAAAATTTAATTTCACAGCAGGCACCGATGCTTTTTAAAAGGCTGGTGGGTTTTTTCCAGCTCTGCTCCAGCCTCACCCCTCTCTCCCCATTATATGTGGCACTTGGTGCCGTTATCCTAGCTCCCAGGCCATCGCCCTGGCCATTAGCACTTTAGAAGCCACTGGTGGGTAGGAATTTGCTTTCTCCTGTCTGACACCATGCACTGCTGTGCAAGTACCTTCAGGGTACAGGCAGCGCTTTCCTGAGGAATGTATGCTGACTTGTGAGTCTGACAGCAAATTTGGCTCCCACACACAGATTCCCCTTCAACCTAATCTTTTTCTCCACCAGCAGAGGCGGCATGTGCCAAATTTGATTTGTTTGGGCTTTTTCTTCCTGGTTTGCAGAAGTTTAGTATTCAGAGATCTGCATTTATGAGACCATGGCATAGAGAGAAGGGATTTAGATATGCAAAAAACTGCGAAGTTTTGGGGAACAGACAAGACTTGGAAGAGAAAGGGCCATCCACACCTTATTAGCAGAGGCAGGCTGCTGGCACTGAAAGTTAAGAAGGATGTGGAAGAGTATTTCAACATTTGAGCTGACAAGTGCAGAAAAGCTCCAGGGATGATAGGATAGGACGTGGGGTAGGAGAGTGTACGTGTGGGATTATATGAAGTATAACAGCGTAACAGTCATGATTGAAAAAGGCTCTCCCTGGCTGCTAGGATTGTCCTTCTGACCCCCGATCAGCATAATGATCAGAAAATGTAAAGGGGATTAGAGACGCTACAACTTCAGATGGGTAGCAATGATGGAAGAGTGTGATTACCTGTGTTGGACTGGATCAGCACCTCATCAGGATGAGATGCAGAGAGAAAATTCTGGGATGCAGTAAGTCTCTGCTTCCTAAAACAACTATTCTAAAACCCCACAGAAAGGATTCTGGGTTTGGCCTTAATTTATGTGCCTGACTCCATTCAAGCTGTATTAGCTGCCGTGTGACAGCAACTACTACACAGCTGGGTCTGACACTGAGGCAAGAGAGAGCAGACCGGGTAAATCCAGCACACGAGTACTCAATTTCAAGAAGGGAATTACGTAAATACCCAGCAGTTAGTTCAAGCAAAAATGCTGCAAGAAGCTACCCAAAAGACAAGAAGCCTGCAAGAAGGGTGGAGGCTGGATTGTTGTTGTTTGGGATTTTTGGTTTTTTAAGTTTATTAGAAGCCCAGGTAAACTGTTCAGCCAGCAAGTGATCCGGTAAAAGCCCTGCATGGTTTGATGAGAAAGCTAAGAAGACTAAGGGAAAAGTTTGATTTTTTTTAAGAAGTGGAAAGCTTACTAAATGAGAACAAGAAAGCCCGTAAAACATGACAGGAGAGATGTAAACTGGAATTTAAGACTAAAAAAACTTTTAGGCATGCTAAAAAACAATAGCAAAAAGTTCTTTAAATAAAAAATATAACCCAGGACAAGCCTACAGGATGCCAAGCTCAAAACTGGCAGTTACAGCACAGGGAAGGGATCCTTACCTTTGATAGTTCTGTGAAATCATCAGCTCAATGTGCTGGGGCTGCCCAAAAAGCCCACAAAATATTGGGTACCATCAGGATGTATGTTGAGAACAGAGCAGAGGGCATCCCTCTTCTGCAATATGAAACATCTTAATTGTTGTGTGTAATTCTGGATTTTGCATTTGCAGAAGGATATAGGGACGATCCAGAAAGGGACAACCAAAATAATCCAAGGGATGGTGCACTGCGTTAAGAAAGCGGACTGAAAAAGCTGAGTGTCATCAGTTTGGAGAGGAAAAGGCTGTGGGAGAATAAGGTCAAGGTTTACAAAATCATAAAGAAAGTAAATAAATTAAAGGCATAACCCTTTACCAAATCCTCCAACAGTTGAACTAGGGGCATTTGATTAAACTAGTAGGAGATTGTTTTAAAACAGATAATACAGAGCTTGCTGCCACAAGAGCCTGTGGAGGCAGATGGATCAGCAGAATCAGAAAGGAATTAGGCAAATTCACAGACAACAGGTGTATAAGGGATGCTAAAAAGAATGTGTGTAGACATACATAGCAACACCCCCAATGAAGTGATTGTGGATGTTGGGGGAAGTGCAAGGGGAAAGGACCAGACCTGCATGTTTTCCATAAACAGCATTTTCTGCTGCTGGATTCGAGTCTCACTTCTTTAAAGGTAACTAAGTACATTTTCAGGATTCCCTTAAATTACTTTTTTTTTTTTTTAAATGAAAGTTCACATTCACAAATCCTAGCTAAAATCTGAAATTATTAAGGTAAATAATAAAACCTTGTTACAAATCCAGCACATCACCACTGCAATGCAAAAAATTATGCAAAATAAAAATATTTAATAATTTATGCAAAATAAAAATAACCTGGTGTGGTCACCTACAAGAATATTCTCTTACTGTGGTGTGCACATGTTCTTTAACGGCACCTGCGGTGTGTTTGTGAAACCCAGAACACTGAATCATCTTGGCAGAATCACTTTTCTTGCAGTCAAAATAGTATACATGGTGGAGCTGACTACATAGCACGGGATTAAGTGTTCATTGGAATGCATGGAGTGAATTTTTGCATTGTTACTGTTAAATGAATGACACTGTCACAGTAATGAAATACTTATGCAAATTACGGTGACTTTTTGTTTCTTTAATGCTCTAGCTGTTTGAAGTTGTGATACTCTTGATTATTTTTATAGATTTACTGTCATACATTTTACTACTGTGCTTTCATCGAAAATTATGTCTTTTAGTACCAGTATGTGAGTTACAAAGCAATACAGCCTGTGTGTTGGACTGTTAACATATCCTGAGGCAAACATATTGCTCCATCTTAGGAGAACAAGAAGCTGCAAAAAGTCTGATGTTTCTTCCTTTTTGTCCCACAAAAAAATTCCCACTGGGAAAAAGGTGTATGGAGGGAGAAGAAATATTTATGCAAGTACAGGGTCAAGTTATTCTCTGGCAAAAATAGTTCTGTTGGGTTAATACAGGTCATGTAGGTATTGAGCTGTTATTTTGAGGCAGCCTTGATGATTAATTTTTCTTCTGGTAGGAATATGTTGTTTTAAGTGCTAAGGGCTTGTGACTAATTTCCTACATAAAATCCTGAATCTTTCCATTTAATGCAGACAAACTTTTTATATGAGTTTTTGCATCTGCTGGTCATGTGCCTGCAACAGACAGAAATGCTTTGATTGCTTCTTGTCTGTTCCTGAGAGAATTGTGCCATTTTTCTATACAATATTTTCAAATCAGTAATTTGACATTTGTTCGAAATCCTGGTGCATATTTTTTGCCCCTCTTTGCACCATGGTTTGTAAAGTGTAATGACATTTCATAATGGTTTTCCCTTTAATCTTCCAGCCAATATGTGAATTTAGTATTTCTGTGGCCTGGCTCTCTACTGATGCAAAAACAGACCTCTAAGAGCAGTGAGCATTGGGTGCAGCCTGTGGGTCCTCCTCAAATAGTAGCAGCCACAGCACTTGATATTCCAAAGGGGGTGAGATAAAAAACAAAATTTAATATGTATTTTTCCCCACAGAATACGAAACCATTTATTAAAATTGGAAAGGCTTTCATATTCTGCTACATGGAACTATATGCACTGGAAGGACCTTTGCAGAGTCACCTAATAGTTTTTCTTTGTCTTGGCCAAATTATTCTCATTTTAAGTTTCAGCTTTCAGAACCATTACTAATGTCAGACTTCAGAGTTGTCTTTGATGTCTGGATGAGGCAATTGGTACATAACCAGCTGTTCTCTCTCCAAAAATAACACTTCTCTCAGTCTCTGGTTGTCAGGTCTCAGGGCTCCCACTGATCCTTCTGTGTAGCATGGCCTTATCCAGGTGGCAGCTGATCCTGGAGACCCCCCTAGGCAGCTCCCCAACTCTCYGCTCAGCCAACAGCCCTGATTAATAGACTTTGCTAATAGCTTCTCTTAATTGTTTATTTTGAAGGAGGGATATGCAGAGATTGGCTGGCAGGACTTCACACAGCTGGCTTACAGAAAACTTCTTGGGCTCCCCAGGTTTCCCTTCTCAGACTATGGATTTCCACTTCAATGCTGCAGGCTGCTGCTTTACATAAATAATGTGATCACCCAACCTGGACACACCTAGAAGCATTACACGAGTACAGTGATATATTTTTCATCTACTTTATGACAAGCTTCCTTTTTAAGTGAAATGCCCTCAAATGTATTGAAAAACATGCACATACTGAGTTGGCATCAGGCCTTTCTATCAGTTCCTTTTAATTCATGCTCCTCCTGTCCACTGAGCATCAACAGAGCTCTGCTCTCTTTTCATCAGCCACCAAGCTTACATGTGAAACTGAGCTAACAGTTTGGAGAAGGTCTAGGAACAGAAGGTGTATTTATAAAGGACTGGGCAAGCATGTCCAGTATTCCTCCAGCCTCCAACTGCTTGTGGCTCAGATTTTCTGAATCAGAGACATATCTACATATGTAGTATGTATAAACACATGCACACAGAAAAGTCTGTCGCAGACTATATATACACTTAAATACTTACAAGTGTGTGTATATGAATATACTTTAGTATCTAAATTATACATACACACAGTTTGTGTTAATACTTCTATTAATAAAGTGTTAGGTGTTAATGCTTCTATTTTTACCTACCATCTTCTTTATTGTCACTGTCTTCTAAAAGAGACTATACTCTCTGTGTCCATCCATACACACACACACACACACACACATATATAAAATTAGCTTCTAAGCTTCAAATGCCAAGTGAGCATACAGTCAGACCAGATTTTTTTAAATATCTGATTTGTAAAAATACTGTTTATACTTTTACTGTTCCGTTTTGAAGTTCTTCGTTAATTCTTTGCTGGCCACATTTACCGCTTTTGTCTGTGGAAATATGTTCAGATAAGACAAAAAAAGTTGTTCTACTTAGGTTTTTAGGCCCAAATTCACTTTGACGGGATCCCACACAAGTTTAAGTCTGGACCTATATGCAGATCTTTGCAAGGTGAAAGCATTATAATTGTCAGCACAGCACCAACTCTGTGTCAGGTGTTTGAAAGGTAGCTTTTTATCCCTGGAGCTCATTTCCCTTTTTGAAAAGTTCTTAGATTGTCAGTGGTTTAGCATTACTTTTAAAGTATGCTTAACTGTTTTCCTAAAAATCTGAATGTTTAATTCATAAAGGCATTTTCAAAAGAACATTTCCCTATGCTGCTTGCTTTGGAAACAGCAATGCCATAGCCACAAGAAGACTCTCCAGCAAGTGAATGACAGGTCCGTAGTCATAAGCTTGTTGGATTTTGGCACTTGCCCTTGAAGTGAGAGAGAGACTAATGAAAGGATTCACCTGGAGTGGCTGTGGCAGAAGACAGACTAGAGGAGGGACATGCTTGGATGTACTGCTTATTTTCACTGGGACACTTGGCGTTTATAACACAGACCTCTTGGAAAGGTAATGTAGTTGATTGTTACTCACTGAATCTCTAATTTATTTCAGCTTGACAGTTCTCCGGGCATTAGAGGATGGACTGAAGAGAGCATATGCAGATCCTTCAGTGAAAGCTGTTATGATTTGTGGTGAAAATGGGAAATTCAGTGCAGGTAAGATATTTTTCATCAAACACAGCCCGAGAAAGAGAGGAAACACTCTCTACCCACCATGTCTGAAGATTCTCTGCCTCGTAACACTGCTGATAAAAGTCCTGATTTGGCTGGAAATGGCCACAAGACAGTGGGCTTTTTCTATTCTGCTGTGCCACAACTGACATGGGGCACATGACAAGCTGGACTGTCCAGGCCAGAAATAAGCTGGTATGTTCATGCTGAAATGAGGGACAGCTGCTCGTCTCCCTAATGTCCTGGTGCCTCCTTACTCTCCATAGCTTTGTTTGTATAAAACCTCTGGACCATCAACTGGTCCAGTGCATGGAACATACCTGGGGTGGGGCAGTGGTAAATAACAGATCTTCTCCAGTTGTAGAAACCTGGGAAGCTAGGGAATTTCTGTGGAGCTCTACATTGCTTGTTAGTAGTAACTTGCACTTAACTATTCCAGACTCAACATTTTTTTTTATTATAGAGTCATAGAATAGTTTGGGTTGGAAGGAACCTTTAAAGGTCATCTAGTCCAACCCCCTGCCATGGGCAGGGACAATCTTCAACTAGATCAGGTTGCTCAGAGCCCCGTCCAACCTGACCTTGAACATTTCCAGGGATGGGGCATCTACCACCTCTCTGGACAACCTGTGCCAGTGTTTCACCACTCTCAGCATAAAAAATTTCTTCCTTACATCTAGTCTAAATCTACCCTCTTTTAGTTTAAAGCCACTCCCCCTTGTCCTGTCGCAACAGGCTCTGCTAAAAAGTTTGTCCCCATCTTTCTTATAAGCCCCCTTTAAGTACTGAAAGGCTGCAATAAGGTCTCCCCGAAGCCTTCTCTTCTCCAGGCTGAATAACCCCAACTCTCTCAGCCTTTCTTCATAGGAGAGGCGTTCCATCCCCCTGATCATTTTTGTGGCCCTCCTCTGGACCCGCTCCAACAGGTCCACATCTTTCTTGTGCTGAGGGCTCCAGAGCTGGACGCAGTACTCCAAGGATGTCTGCAAATTTCTGTAGTAACTGCATGATCATTACAGTTACTATGTATTTTTGTACTTAGCCTTGCCCTGAGCTCTCCGAATAGGCTCAAAGAGCCAGGGTTTCTTGAAGGTGGTCCCAAAAGGGGTTGATTCTTGTTAACCATTCTCCTGCCAGCAGCATGCTCTGCAAGGACTTGATCATCTATGAGCAGCTATGTTCAACGGCACAGAGGGAGGGATCATTCCAATCACTGCCTTCCCCACTAATTCCTCTTCATCTCTTTGTGCTAACTCAGGAGCTGACATTCGAGGATTTTCTTCTCCAAAGAGACAGGGTATTGGCTTGGGTCCCATCATCTCTCTCATAGAAAGGAGTGAGAAGCCTGTGGTGGCTGCCATTGAAGGCATTGCCTTGGGAGGAGGCCTGGAGGTGGCACTTGGGTGTCACTATCGGATTGCACATGTGAAGGTAACACACACTGCGAACTAGAGAGGCTGCTGAAGGCATCAGGAGCCATGTACATATAGCCACGGACAGCGTGGGAGGCTGCTCTTGGAGAGCAGTGGGACAGCATGCCTTTCCTGGGATCATCATCGGGTTCATGAAAGGCAGGTCCTGCTTGACTAACCTGATCTCCTTCTATGACCAGGTGACCCACCTAGTGGATGAGGGAAAGGCTGTGGATGTGGTCTACCTGGACTTCAGTAAAGCCTTTGACACTGTCTCCCACAGCATTCTCCCAGAGAAGCTGGCAGCTCATRGCCTATACAAGTGTACTCTTCACTGGGTAAAAAACTGCCTGGACAGCCGGGCCCAGGGAGTTGTGGTGAATGGAGTTAAATCCAGTTGGCGGCCGGTCACAAGCGGTGTTCCCCAGGGCTCAGTTTTGGGGCCGGCCTTGTTCAATATCTTTATCAATGATCTGGACAAGGGGATCAAGTGCACCCTCAGTAAGTTTGCAGACGACACCAAGTTGGGCGGGAGTGTTGATCTGCTCAAGGGTAGGAAGGCTCTGCAGAGGGACCTGGACAGGCTGGATCGATGGGCTGAGGCCAACTGCATGAGGTTCAACAAGGCCAAGTGCCAGGTCCTGCACTTTGGCCACAACAACCCCATGCAACGCTACAGGCTGGGGGAAGAGTGGCTGGAAAGCTGCCTGGCGGAAAAGGACCTGGGGGTGCTGGTTGACAGCCGGCTGAATATGAGCCAGCAATGTGCCCAGGTGGCCAGGAAGGCCAATGGCATCCTGGCCTGTATCAGAAATAGTGTGGCCAGCAGGAGTAGGAAGGTGATCGTGCCCCTGTACTCGGCACTGGTGAGGCCGCACCTCAAATACTGTGTTCAGTTTTGGGCCCCTCACTACAAGAAGGACATTGAGGTGCTGGAGCGTGTCCAGAGAAGGGCAACGAAGCTGGTGAAGGGTCTGGAGAACAAGTCTTATGAGGAGCGGCTGAGGGAACTGGGACTGTTTAGCCTGGAAAAGAGGAGGCTGAGGGGAGACCTTATCACGCTCTACAACTACCTGAAAGGAGGTTGTAGCGAGGTGGGTGTCAGTCTCTTCTCCCAAGTAACTAGCAGTAGGACGAGAGGAAATGGCCTCAAGTTGCACCAGGGGAGGTTTAGATTGGACATTAGGAAAAATTTCTTTACTGAAGGAGTGGTTAAACATTGGACCAGGCTGCCCAGGGAAGTGGTTGAGTCACCATCCCTGGAAGTATTTGAAAGACACATAGATGAGGCACTTAGGGACATGGTTTAGTGGGCATGGAGGTGTTGGGTTGACAGTTGGACTCGATCTTAGAGGTCTTTTCCAACCTTAATGATTCTATGATTTGCTCAGAGGAGGGGGGCTTTATAGCTACAGGATACAAGTCTGTGTGCTCAGACATTCTTCACCTACAACACCACCCTTGACATGCTTTCATAAGTCTTACTAAATAACTAATTTCAAGTAATTTCTAAATATAAAACTGATTTGTAACTAGTAGAATAAGGCGGCTGCATAGAAACTTCAGTAACCAAGTGTTAATTTGCCCTAGATCTCAGTAGTCATTATCTATATTCTGGTATAGATGGCTGTATCTTACTGGCTCATGCAGTGTGACTTTCTCTTCCCTCCCACCCCCAGCTCTGTGAATTTTGCATTTCTTTCTGCTAGTGGCCTAGTTTCAATAGGCAGTTGAAACTCAGCTCGCATGGAGCATTTACAGTTTGATTCCCCATGAGCTCTAGTTCCTCAGGGAGTACTCTGACCAAAAGACAGCTTTAAGAGTCTTTTAAGGAGTGATCTGGTTTTTTTCTTGAACCCCCTCCTTCAAGATTCAGGAATGCTGAACTACCTTGTAGCAGTACCTGGTCTCCTTATAGAGACTCTTCACTGATAGGGCTGTCCCCTCACTTTTGCAGCATGAATCACTGTTTCTCCATGACAGTGTGGGTTGCTGTAACAGCATAAAGAGGTATTCTGCATCACCCTATATGCCACCTAAAGTGGGTGCCATAAGTAGTGGTCTTAAAGTGACTCCAAATCTCTTAAGAGCTCAATGGGAAATGTGCAAACTAATTTTTTTTTAAAACGAGGCAACAAAATCTAGATAGATTTTTAAGAGAAGACAAGACCCCTCTTCCTGCTGCCCCTGGCTTCTCTGCCATAACCCTATAAATGTCAAGTGCACCAAGAGCCATTTGAAAGAAACACATCTGAAGGAAGATTAGGGAATAGTTCGGTACCAATTTTCCTTTACTAAACTTCCAAGAATTAGAGTAGGGAGGTAACAGTTAAGTCAGACTGCACTCCAGCATTTGGTAACAACTGCTTGAAAGCATTAGTTTACACCTGTGTCAGTCTGGGGGATGCTTTTGGCCCCACAGCTCTCCTCCAGTGCTGTGCTAGCACACATACATCCACTGAAAGGTGATGTTTTTCCTGTGCATTTGTACACAAGTTCTTGAAATGGGTGAGTGGGCTTTTGTCTTAAATGTCTTATATGGCAAAAAGCAAGGATGAAGTTTCTATGTAGAAGTTTTGAGGCCTCCTAGAGAAGCAATGTGTGAATCAGGTCTGCTTGTCTTTCCTCTATTCTGCTCAGTTTGTAATTATCACTCTTTCTAATCAGATTTGTTGTTGAATTTGACTTCATTTTAGGCACAGATGGGTTTACCAGAGGTCACCATCGGGTTACTTCCAGGTGCTGAAGGCACTCAGCGACTGCCCAGACTGATTGGGGTACCAGCTGCTCTGGATATAATCACTACAGGTAAAGTAGTGCCTTGGCCTTGCTCTATATATAAGAATATGGCATTGAGTCATACCACCAGCTTGGTCTAAGACACATGAATTTCTTTTACCTATGTAGCTGCTTGGGTTGAAATTCAGCTTGCTTCCACTAATGATGGGCTAAGAAAGGGACATAAGTGCTTCTGAGGCATGTAGTTAGTAATGCATTTTATGTACCTGATAATGAGCATGTCTCATATTTGAGGCTAGCTACACACAAGTCATTTGATCAGATGGAAAAGAATGAAATTGCCCATCATGCCCCACTGTCGTCACCTTATTTCTCTTTTTATCATAGGAAGACACATTCCAGCAACTGAAGCACTGAAGCTGGGCTTGGTTGATGAACTTGTGGAAGAAAACACAGCTGAGGCAGGAATTCGCATGGCAAACAAAGTGATTGGTGAGGAAAGAATTGTAGCAATGCCAAGAAATAATTGGTGATGTTTCAGGACTGGAGAGAGTCAGAACAAAGCCCACTAGCTTGTTCCAATTTATATGCTCCATTCATTCAGTTTTGGCATCCATAAAAGATAGAATTAATTGCAGAATTTGTTTTCTGTTGTCTGAAGTGGAAAATTCAGATACTGGAGAGCTGCAGAAATTAAAGTGAGGATTCAGAGAACAGATACATATCAAGTCCTCCTGCTTCTTAATTTTATATCCAAACTCACATGCTGCTCTGGGCTGCTGCACTCTACTGATTTGGGGGAGTATGTGCTCTTTCCATATATAGTTTTGGATCACAGCTGGTATTGCATGTATTCTGGTTGCACCATCAATAATGGCTGATGAAAAATAACTTTCTCCCTCTAGTGGAGGGGCTGGCACATCCTCAGCCCAACTTAATGATCCATGAGTCTGTGACTCTGTCCCTAATCTGTTAGCTGCTATGTAAGAAAATGGCCTGTGGAGATGGGAGGGATGCAGAGAGATTTTTTTTTTCCTCACCTTAGAAATAACAAAATTAAATACACTGGAATTAACAGAGGAAGAGGAACACATTCCTTGTGCAGCATGAGGAGCATCGCCTTGAGAGAAAACAGGATATTTTTCCACTACTAACTTCCTTATACCTTTGGAAACAGACCATTGACTTCCATCAGGATTTCATCTGGAGCTCTGTCACAATGAGATGCATGCAAGGAAGCAAAAAAGCCTTTCTGCTTTGATCACATGGCCTTTACAGGCAATGCTTTTCCAAGCTGGGGTGCTGCTTTTGCTCCTGCGGTTCTCTTCACTACAAAGCCCTTTCTTCTCTGTAGGAGCACTTCTCCTGTGCTAGAAGTTGAAGCAGCCTAAGCTTTGTCCTAGATGACAGTGCACCATATTTTTAAGATAGTTCAATGAATGGGCTGTTCTTAAAGATCAGTGTCTTGTATACTTCCCTGCAACTTGAGATTTACCAGATAGGTGCAAAAGGGTAGTCTTTAGCTAGGTTTTCTGTAAGAGATGCCCTTCCTTCTCACTGTATTCATCCTACGGTATTTTTGGGCTTCATTTTTAGTGCAGAATTGATTACATAAGCAGTCCTCTTTTCTCTTTGCCTATATGTAATCAGACTATTTAAATGTAATTCTTTTGAAAGAGGTGGGTGATGTACTTCACTATTGCTTTTAAGAAAAACAAAGATACTTTGGTTCACTGATGTTTGTCTGTTTTGAATGAAAACTCCCTTTCTCCATCTGTTGGGAGAGCAGTGAAATATTAGTACTCTTCTAGGCAAATTAATCCAACAAACAGTGTTCCCTTTGATTTACCCTCTGGGCTTCTGAATGATGCCCTGCATAAGATCTATACCAGTACTGATGGCAGCAGCAGTGTATCATAAGATGAACAATAGATACATTGGTAGAACTGGCCAACCGGCAAGCATTCTGGATTTCAACAAACACTATGTGAAATTGGGTGAAATTTAGATATTTGTATGCTTATTTCTTCTGTGACAGACATTGTGCAGTGGTTGACAGCTGTGAAAGTCAGCTTGACCTTAGAGGAGAACCTCAGGAATGAATCACTGAGCACACTATTCCTCAGTCTAACTTTTCTTTCTGGAACTTATGTCCACTACCACTACTGGCAAATTCCTCTTCTGTAGCTTCATCTTCATTGGAAATTGTCACTACCAAGAAAAACTTTTTTGAGCATTATATAAGCATACAAGGATCATAGCTGGATGTTCAGCAGGTAACCTGTCCCAGTCTTACTCATTATTAAGTGGTAGATTTTCTATCTGTTTATTGCTGGTTTGAGTTACCTCAGTAAAAATGAGTAATGTCATTGAAGGTGTTTCACATCACACTATATACCAACTCAACAGGACTTTAAAAATGCTTTCAGACTCTTCCCAACAGCTTTACAGAATATGCTTTACTGGCATTTACAGTATGTGCTTTAACAGTGAAAATACTGGTAAGTGAGCTAATCTTTATTTCTTTCCTGCTTGGAAAATTTCTGATTAGACCTTGCAGAAGACCATGAAAAATTTTGATGCACCATTTAGCCTTAGGTTACCTGGTAATTTGAAAGAATGGTGTACCCAGAGTCCATATGTTCCTTTTGAGTCATTCCTGGCTTTGGCCTTTGCCTAAAGTTAATATAATTCTCCTGCCACACAAAGGCAAACCAATGCTTTTATTTCCCTACATCAAGGACTAACTCAGGGCTGCCGAAGAGATGACAGTCTTGCACAGCTCGTCTAGTTTTTGTTCACATTGAGTTCTGTTTTCAGTGAACATTTTTCAGGTAATCTTAATAAAACCAGAGACAGAGTTGCACAAAAAATGCCATCACAGAAGTCCACTGTCTTTGTATGGCATGCAGCATTTTGTTTCTCATGAGTTGTTTTTTTGTTGTTTTTTTTGTTTGTTTGTTTTTTTAAAACATGAGGCTAACAACTGCTGGCTTCTTACAGAGCAGTTTGGCTAAATAACTAGTTTTGCCACTAATGGAATTTCTATTCCTGGGAAGGCTGTACTGCAAGATAAGTCTCAAAGAATCAATTCAGAAATTTTCTTCTAAAGCTTTCTCAGCACTGGAGCTGCAGTATCTCATGGCAAGAGATCAGCCTCAAATGGCTGGCCTTACTGAAGCAAGAGTCCTCGATTATTGTTTCAATATGCAGTTGACAGAGCTACCTTTATGGTAGGTATGTTGGGAAAGCATCTTCATCCATACWTTTGTATGGGTTATTCCTAATGAAGAACACCTTCAAAAGGAGTTCTGAAACAGTCCTGAATAAGTGGTTGTAGGAATACACAGAGACAGTTATTGATTCTAAGTTAAATTTTTCATTGAAAAACAGTAATTATATATTACAGATAGGAAGCAAGCATGTGTTCCTGGCCTGCTTCAGGCAAACTGGCCTCTTCAGGCAAAAGACAATATCTTCACTTTTTAAGGCATTTTTTAGAAGGAATAGACAGGAGCTATATCCTTGGAGACAAGGAGAACGTTCTTTCATTAAATGTGCTTGATAATCACTGCACTAATTCAAAGCTGCATTACATAATTTGTCCACCTGATGGCATCACAAAATTGAAAAATTGCTGTAATTGCTTGTGGCAGGCAGTAGCTTGTAGCTTCTACTGCCCACCTCTTGCTGGCCTGCTGTAGTCTTCCTTGGCTGGAGGAAAAAATGGCTGCTGATCCTCTGCACAGCAGATTTCTTTGAAGCTCTCCCTTCATATATAATGATCTCTTGCTTTCTGACCACATCTGCTGATTGACCTTTATCATCTTCTCAGAGCATAAAAGTATCAATGACTTGTACCAAATAGCCAAGGAAAATCAGTTCAATTTTGACCAGCTCAGGCCCCACAGGTGTTAAACTCTGCATGGAAAGATGATTATGAGTTTCTGACTGTAAGCCACTAGGAGTAACTGTGGAGGAAGCATGTGTTTCTTCTGAGTCTCAAAATCCAAAGGAGTAACAGATACTGCTGTTAGGTAATTGCATGCTTTAAATGGAGGCTGTTGGAGAAAGGCTTTCAGTTACAGTTGCAAGGGCCTTTAGTGCATAATCTCTGGGAAGATGTACAATATAAAGACATTTTAATCTCTCTCCAGGGCTCATGATTTTGGCTGCCACCTTCTTTAGGCAGAAGGTCTAGCAAAGTGCCCCTTTGACACAACCAGAGTTTGTGAAAGGTCTGACATAAGCTGGACTTGTCTCTGGCAGGCCTGAGACCACCGCAACCCTGAGGAGCAGGGGTCCAGTTTCAGTTTTGTTTCTCAGAAATTCACAAGCAGTTCACTGCACCAGCAAGACTGTTAGGCTAGCCCTGCCTCTTGCATGTGGAGTCCTATAATATCCCCAGAGTTTACAACTCCGGGATTTTTTTTTTTTTTTTTTTTTTTTTTTTAAAAAAAAAAAAAAAAAAAAAAAAAAAAAAAAAAAAAAAAAAGTGGGGAAGAGGAGAAGGGTTGGGATTTAAAATCTGTTTTTTTTTGTTTTTTTTTTTTTTTGCTTTAAATAGCACAATATTTGATACTGCATGCTTACATGTTACTTTTGCCGATAGAAATTTTATACACTTGATCTGTCCGTTGTGCCACCTGGACTACAAACCCTAGCTCCTGTGCATGGGTGATGCTTTTCCCTACAGCACTGATGTCTGATACTGTTCATCATGTTCCTGCTGCTTTGATTTCAGAAATCAAGCCATGGGTGTCCCACACTGATCTCTTCTTCCCAGGTTTGGATTCAGATCATTTTTTCCCGTTCATAAATACGCCCTTGATTCTTAATAGCATTGCAGAAGCAAAGACACTGCATGGAGATGCTGTAGAAATACTTAGCAAAACTTATTTAGCTTACAGCTAAATAAGAGTTTTATTACAGAATCCTGAGGAGAGTTACTTTTCTTTTTTGCTCTGAGGAACTGTCTCATGTCCCCCTTTGGTATTTGTGCTTACAAGTACTATTTGCTATCTGAAGCTTAAAGGCTCGCAGTAGTATTCCTTTTTTACCATTCCTTTCCACATCAGAGATGTCATATGAAGTCCCTTGATCTGCCCGGTCTTAAGTGGCTTTCCAGCCATCAGATCTGCTTTCTGGGACAAACCTGAGGTTTCCTCCTGTGATGAAATGAAACCCACTATTTAAGTCCTAAATAAAGGACTGTGGATAAAGAGCATTTCTGGGTTAAAAACATATTTAGGGGAGAAACAAAGGATTCCAGAATAAAGGAACATTATCCTGACTAAATCCTGCAATACTGGCAGATACAAACTATATTCACTGTCAATGTGAAAACATTATTTTTATGAACTCTTGATTAAAAGGGAAGCTACTTACACAGTGAGTGTTCGTCTTTTTGTGTTCTCTAAAAGGCTTAATTAAAAAGCCTGAGCTCTGAAGACCATTATTTCAGGAAATCAGTATCTTAACTCATCCTGGAAACTGATATTTCTGTTTCTCTTAAACATTGCTCAGTCTTGGAGGAAGAGCTAGGGTCAGGACATATTCTTTGGGCAACCATGATTGCAGTGCTGCCATTATTCCTGCTCTTCAGCATCCTGTGTATGATTTCCTGCTCCTGAGTCTTCTGCTGATGCACTGGCACTTTCCGAAGTTGGACAACAGGAAGAAAAAGAAGGGGAGCTGGATGCAGTATGCCACCTTTGAAGGAAGTGTGCTCCTGTGGCAGAGCTCATATAAGAGAAGCTAGGGCAATGAGACTGTATACCAGAGAGCTTCTCAGCATAAGGTTCTCATCAGAGGGGGCCCACCCACCATCCTGCTTTGGTGGTAGTCATGGGTGCTTCTGGGAATAGCACTGCAGCAGTCAGTGCAGTAACATTGCTACACAGTTAGTTAGCAATCTGGATGTGGCTATGATGACAAAAGGGTTTTCGTGAAAATGTTGGAATATTAAGGGGATGCGTCCTGAATTTCTGATCTTGTTCCTTCACGGTCTTTACTAAGGCAAGCTGCCGTTAAGAGCATAGGAACAGCCCGAGTATGGACAGATCAGAGATCTCCTAGCAGGCACCAAGGTTTGTACTTCTGAAGAGGATGGAGAGGTTTTTGGCATCTGAAATTTAACTAATTTCTCTCAATTAAAATCCTTTCTAGGTATCACTATAGCAACCTCTGTCTGTAATGAGCCTCATGTATTTGTGTGGCTGCTTGATTCACCCCTTGCTGACACAGAAGCATGAACTCTCCCTTGTCATTCATTTGCTCCCCAACTCATGCTGCATGAACTGTCCTCTTGGTTAGTCCCAAAGTGAATAGAGGGACTCCTGCTGTCAGGGAAGAATTGAAGTCAGGGTATGTTTCCCAGTCTCTCATATAAATGCCTGGGTCAGGACCCTGGCTGGAATGCATCTGGCTAGCAAAGTCATTTGGGCACTGAGTACTAAACAGTACTGGAGGAAAACTTTAGTACTGAAGCTTATAGAAAGAGCCATATGAATGTGGCAGCTGGGACTGTAGAGTAAGACAACTGGGGAAGTCAAGGCACTCTGTGGCTGAGAAAAGGAAGGAGAGAATTACTTCTTTGGAATTGAAATCTTGCTTTTTTGAAGTCTGAGAAGGGACTTGAAAAATTGTAATTGTCAGAGCAAACAGAAAGCCAAAGAGAAATGTCAGACACTTTAGTTCTAGACCCAGATCACTGTGCCACGCAAGCCCTAATGCAGCAAACTTAGGAGGAAAAGAGGTAGACTGCATTCCCAGTCTATGTAGAAAGGGGTGAAAATCTGTAGTCTTCCACATGTGGATGCTTTGTTCTGTAACTCCATTTTTCTACCCACAGGCCAGCCACTAGGACCCCGCAGGATAAGCCTGAAGCCAGTTCCAAAATTGCCCAACATGGAAGCATTTCTCAGTGAGGCTCTTGTGAAGGTGAAGAAACAAGCCCACGGGTGCTTGGCTCCAGAGCTGTGCTTCCAGGCAGTCAAAGCCGCAACAGAGCAGCCCTTTGCAGATGGAGTCCGGAAAGAGCGAGAGCTGTTTAATATCCTGCTGACTTCAGGCCAGGCCCAAGCACTGCAGTATGCTTTCTTCGCAGAGAGAGTGGTGCAGAAGTGGACGACACCCAGTGGATCTTCATGGAGAAGTGCTTCCCCTCAGCCCATCCACAAAGCAGCTGTGATTGGTAAGGGAATGAAAGAGCTGTTGTGGTTGCTGACTGCATAGCTAACAGCAGAGCTGAAGGGGAGTGGGATGAGTATAATCAAGCTTTACTCATGGCAAAAGGCAGATGTCAGATTCCCTAGCAGTCACTCACCAAAGTCACTGATACTCATCACAGGCAAAGATACTCCACACCCCTAGGTGACATGCAAGGAGGGAAGTTGTCACTGCATTGGTAAGCTCAAAAATTCAGATGGCAAGTCCCATCCCACTAGATTGTTCCCTGATGCCACCTCTTTCTTTGAAAGAGTAACTTCCTCTCACTTCAGAGACAGCTTCATCTACAGACCGTAAGCAGTCTGTTCCCTTTTAAATACTGCTATGTTGAGTCCTGGCTTTGTTCCATATTACAAGCAGGTTTGCATGAAATTCTCCTCCTCCTGGTCTAGTTCTGTACTGCAAGCACATGTGCACAGAGTCACTCAAGGATATATTAATACAAAAACGTTTTGACAGCTGTATTTTAAGAAGATTTCATCTCGCTAGGATCCACTCCTGCCATTTTGTAGCCCAGCAAGATAATGCCTTCATTAATTTTTTATAACAGCAATTTAAATAAAACCTTTGATGCACTGCTGAGATTTAAAAAAAAGTATCTTTCAGCTCTGCCTGTTGATAGTAGCACTCAAAAAATGGTTAGACAAGTAATGGAGCACTTAGAAAACGTCCATTCTGTTTCAGAGAAAGCTCACCAGATCAACACTGCTCATTCCTGGGTACTTCTCAGGCCTCTTGTACTCTGCAATATGAGCTCTCTGAAAGCTCATTTCAGGCCATAAAACCACTTTTTTTTGGAAGTTCCCTTCATTAGCTGCCATGCCATATTTTTTAATGAAAATGGTTTTTAAACATTGGTCCACAAACCTTGCGAGGATGATCCGTGGCTGTTACAGCATTCAGGAAAAGAGTAATGAATTATTGCCAAGTTTATCATGTGACTTGAAGAGCACAGTACTTTGGACACATGCAATCCCAGACAGGTCAGTCCTGCAACGTGTGCTTTGGCAGGAAGGGCTTGTGTTGAGGTTTTGTAGGAATGATCAGGTGACTAGAATGGGCATTCTTTGCTACATACTGATAAATCATGCCAGAATAATACATTTGCAAAGTCCCAATTGCAAGGACAGTTTAGCCAGAAGGGCTGTTTAGATCTGATCTGCTTATTTCGGTGCTGTAACTGAGCTAGAGGGAATTCTAAGGACAAGTGCAATCCCTATTTGAAAGTTTCTAATAGAAACACAGTCTGTATCTTATTTCTAAACTGAACTGGCTGGGCTACATCTCCCATCCATTGGATTAAGTATCTGCATCTCATCTCTGAACAGGTTTCTGAATTCTGGTCTGAAATTGCCCCAACCTCTACCCCCAAGTTTCAGTGTTTTTGTAGCTGGTTACAGACAATGCTCAAGTTAACCCATACTTTTTGCAGAATATTATGAGTCTGAACTTGCCCTAATTTTTCAACACTTCATAAAGCACGCATAGCTGAAGTGGGAACAGTATTCCAGGAGTAATTACGCTAAGACCAGGTACCAAGATGTTTATTCCTTGCTCCTACTTAGTATGCTCAAGGTAACAGCCAACTTTCATATGAGCCATGTTCAACTCATCCTGTTAATTATCTACTGGCAGGGAGCAGCTGCGCTCCAGGGATGGGGAGCCAATGGCAATAACACCTCCCAGGAGGACAGAACTACAGAATCTTTGAGGCTGGAAGGGACCTCTGAATGTCATCTTGTCCAACCCCCCTGCTCAAACAGGGCCACCTAGAGCCAGTTGCCCAGGACCATGTCCAGATGGCTTTTGAATMTCTCCAAGGATGAAGACTCTACAACCTCTCTGGGCAACCTGTGCCAGTGCTCAGTCACCCCTACGGCAAAAAAAGTGTTTTCTTATGTTCAGATGGAACCTCCCATGTTTCAGTTTGTGCCCATTGCCTCTGGCCCTGTCACTGGGGGCCACTGAAAAGAGTCTGGCTCAATCTTCTTTACACCTTCCCCTCCACTATTTATATACATTGGTGAGATCCCCCCGAGCCTTCTGTAGGCTGGAGTCACAGCTCTCTCAGCCTTTCCTCGTGAGACATGCTCCAGTCCCTTAATCATCTTAGTGGCCCTTCACTGAACTCACTCCAATAGCTCCATATCACTCTTGTACTGGGGAGCCCAGAACAGTACTCCAGGTATGGTCTCACCAGTGCTAAGTAGAGGGGAAGGATCACCTCCCTCAACCTTAGGAGGAGCAAGACTCCTCCTAATGCAGCCCAGTATACCATGAGCCTTCTTTGCCACAAGGTCATATTGGTGCTCATAGTCAACTTGGTGTCCACCAGGACCCCAGATCCTTTTCTGCAGAGCTGCTTTCCAGCCAGTCAGCCCCCAGCATGTACTGGTGCATAGGACTATTCCTCCCCAAATGCAAGGCTTTGCACTTCCTCTTGCTGAACTTCATGAAGTTCCTATCAACCCATTTCTCCCTCTGGATGGCAGCACAACCCACTGTTGTATCAATTATTTACAGTACCTGAGCAAGGCAAGCAGGGCAGACCCAGAGATCATGGCCAGGATCTACTAGAAGTACAGATGATCAAGCAAAGTTCACATGATGATGCAGGTCTGAGGTACAGTTGGGAAGCCAGTCTGCAGGCTGAGGTCTGGATCAATGGTGTCTACAGCCTGGCACAGCCATAGTAAGACACCAGAMTTCCTCCAACATAGCTTAGGAAGGGATTGAAGGCCCAGGTCTGAGCTTAAATGGGGCTCCGAAGCCCATGGGCAGTGTGTGTGGGTGGAGGCTCCAGGTGTAGCTGGTCAGGGTCATTAAAGCTTACCAGTGCATTCAGGGCCTTGACACTTACCAAGACTCCTAATGCCTTTTGTGAATCACTGCTTCTATCAATACAGCTGCCATAGCCCACAATTACAGCTTGCTTTGTTTATGCTAGTTGTTCATGTTATACTTCATGTGATAAGTGACATCTCCTATTTTGGAGGTTATTGATCACCTCCTTTTAACTCTGAATCCCACACTGTATTAAGTGTCACTGCTTTCCATCATTTCTTTCTGCCACCCCACTGTGCTTTTTCTCCTTCCTCTGCAAGGTTTTCCTCCTATTTTGGCTTTTGATATCAGTGAAATTGCAAGTCCGTTAGAGACAGGCGTAGAACATGCCAACACAATTGTATTTTTTCTTTCAGGCTGCTGTAACAAAAAGTCATTCTCCAGCCAGTACCATGCTGTACAGTATGTCATAATTTCACATTCTTGATCTTAAGTACATTCTTGCAGCACCAGAAATGAAAATCTTAGGGATGATTTTTGAGGGACTGACACCTTTTGAAATAGTGCTGATCATCCATGTAAGTATTGAGTCTACCTAGGTGAACCAGGGTCTCTCTATTTTCACTGCAGAGAGGAGGGCATTCAGAGCAAGATGTTGCATCCATTTTGGATGGTCAGAAATCATGCAGACCCCATTTTCCAATAGACAATGCTGTGCTGTTTCACACACTAAAACCATGTTGCATTATGCTGCTGCTTCCGTCTTTTATTGCTGCATGATGGGAAGCAACTGAGAAGATCACATTGACTTCCTCCTCCTTCAGTACCTTTTCCGTAGGCACAGAGGACCTTTAGGGTATGGAAGCAGTGCCATGAATGCTAGGGGAGCCTTGCTTTGTGGCTCCACTGTCTGTCCAATATTACCAGGAACTTGTTGGAGGGAGGGGGCATATCGCTTGCTGACCATGTCTTAATGTAGATTCAACATCAAGGATGATCTATCATTTCTGTGGGCACGCTTGATAGATAGCATTGCTGATGAACTGGCAACCATTCCTGTGCAGTGCTGGCTTCCCATCAGCTGCCTTTGTCTGCAGTTTGCTCGCTGAAAGACTGATAAGCAGGTAACACCCAGCTATGTGGGATCCCTCCTGCTCTTGGCCTAGCTGTCCTTGACTGTCTTCAGCTACATGCAATGTTACCTATTTCATTTGCTTCTGCTTGTTCTGAACTCTTGGCTCCCATCTCTTTCCACTTTCTCTGGTTCCTCGTCACCCAGAAAAAGAGTTCTTCTCTGTCCGTTCTGCAGTCTTCCCATAGCTCCCTGCTTGCCTTGAGCATCGCATTATTTCTGCCTGAAATTAATACCCTGAAACAGAGAAAGAAGCAGCTCCAGTCTGCAGCAGTCCGCCACTGCCAATTGTCATTGTTGTTTTTAACAGGAAAACTGGAACAGTCTTTGCATATTTTTACCAATCTATAAAGTATTATTTCCATTGCCCGGCATTTTAAAGTCCAGATATTCATTATAGTTCAGAATATTTTCCACTGATCTGTATTTCTCTAGTGTGTGTGACTGTACATGAGTTGCTTTTTATGTATTTCAAGTTCATTTGTTTTGAAATTTGTTTTTAAAGTCCTTCAATTAATTTTGCATGATTTTTCATATTCTAAGTACCTCATGTGACAGATCAATAATTAACAGTCATTATTCACTCAGCTTGCCCAGCAAACGGATTTGTCATACCCATATTTGGCCTGAAATTACATGGGTTCAAGTGTAGTTTTATTTTTATGTCAAAGCTACATTTCACAACAGAAGACCAGAAGCAAGCTGGCTAGACACTGTTCTTTTTCTTGAAGCAGATTTCAGTCTTCTTTTGAAAGATGTGCCTTGGGCATGAAAGATGGTAACACAGCTCTGAAAACTGTTCCCTGCATGGAAGATAAGAATATAGGGTTTTTTCATGGTTTCGGGGAAGTGAGAACACTATTGAGGAAGAAAACGGAACATACAGTAGAAATTCTGGAGTAGTTCCTAGCCATGTTTTGGTCTGTGTGATCTGAGCTGAGCATGTGACATTTCCCTTTCTCTTTCTTCTACAGCCTTCTACACATGTAAGGCCCAATGATTCCCTACCGTTTTTTTCTGTTCTAATATATTCTTCCCGAAGATCACTCGGCTGTATGAAATTGAAAAGGGGAGTCCTCAGAAATGCTTCTTTCCCTGCTAGATAGCCATATCTCTCCTTAGTTTTATAGCCCAATTTTAGAAAATATTTCCAGGGGAGTCAAGCTCTAATGTAACAAAACCCTTGGGGCTTTCATTACTCTCTCTCTGCCAGCTTCATTAAACATCATTTCATACAGGCCACTGAAGAGTTATGTAGTAAGTTGAGAGACAGCTTTTCTAGGTCAGAAACAAGCTTGGCAAGCTCATATCTTTTCTATAAGCCTATTCCTATGGCCTAGAAAGTGAAGTACCACAAGTATGTATGCCTGTCTATCATGGGATGGCTAAAACCTAGATGGGAGTACTTATACTACATGTGGACGAAAGCAAACAGGGGAATCAGCTAACACCACTGCAGAACTTCCCTTGTAAAGAAGGCTGGAGAACCTCTGCTCATGGAAGAGGTTTTGATTTAGGAAGAAGCAGCGTGTTCATACTGCGAGAGAACTGCTAAGATTTCAGTCATGAGACTGAAGCTGAGAGGAACAGGAGTTAATAAGGCTCAGGATGCGTGCGTTATTTCTTTAGTAGAGCTTGGAAATTTTAGGGGGAAATCCCAGGTCTCCACCCTGGAAAGGAAGAAGAGACTTCAAGAGGGAGCTATGAAGAACCCAGATGTGGAACTGCAAACCCTTGATGTCTAAAGAGAGCCTTAAAGATGGGGCCGGGCTTGGTGGGTATGCATGAGGTGGTGAGTTATCCTCCCACACTGTCTGAGAAGAAAGCAGTCCATGTAGCTCACCAAAGACAGGGAAAAAACTGTCTCTGACTGTCCCTGCTACCACATCCAAGCCTCTTGAGTACTGAGCACAGTGGGAGGAGCTATTTGTGTTTGGGGTTTTTTCAGTCAGCAAACCATGGACACTGAAATGCTAAGAACTGATTCATGTTATTCTAGTTTTATTTTCAAATTAGTTTTTAGTAGTACTTGATTATGAAGTAGCAAATCTAATTTCCTAGAAAGGAACTTCAGCATTTGATTGGGAGTGTGATGGTTTATAAGCAGGCTGCCAGATAGTGATGTCTGTAGAAACTATCTTCTTGTGGCTAAGCAGGGAATGTTTTAAATGTCCTGTGTGTACACAAGCTGAGGGTAGACAGAACTAAACCATGGGTGTGTAGCTTGCAGGAAAAACATACTACCTTGTTTGACCTTGATTGTTGGAACTTGTTTAACTGATGACATAATTTCAGCTCTTCTTTACAAAGCTGCTTTAGACAAATTTTTTAATCCCCTTGTTTCTGTTTATTTGTTTAGCTGACTTTCATTTGTAAACCTGGGATTAAAAAAATCATTTTTACAGAATTATAACAAACCTGTACTTTGCCTGGTTGTTGCTTTATTTAGGATATTAATAATCCTCCCATTCAGATGCTTTGCACTTTTAAAGCCAGTAAAATTGTGCTGGCCTTCTCTTACTAGTTTGTATTAACTTAGTCCGAAAAGCCTCCATCATGGGAGAGCAGGATAAATAGTGTGGGTTGTGTATCACAGGAAAGTGTAAGCATGCAGCTTCATTTAATGTAATAGAGGGCAGAGCTGGTGGAAGGGCTCAGAAGGGGAAGATATCAAGCCAGTAATCTCTACACTGGTATTCCTGGGGGTATGAGCTGGTGGTAGCGCATTTATGGATCTTGGAGAAAAAAAATACAGCTTGAATGGATGCTCAGTTACAGGAATTCTGGGCAAGCGCTTTAACTGCGTGGTTGGACAAGGAAGACTGTGTCTTCGAGAATCTTCAGAAGTTAGGAATGGCCTGTATTGGAGGACTTGGAGAGTTCCTAGTGGGCAGAGATGCCTAATATAAAGTGCGAAGAGCAAGCAAAAGGCTACTGATGTTCCAGAGTGATTAAAAAGGAGACAGAAGATGTTGCAATCTGGATTAAGAACACTGTGTTAGTTCCATCCTGTTTGACCTGGTCACAAGAGACATACAAGACATTAGAGACAAAGTTTAGAGAAGATCAGTGTCCAAGATCAGCTGAATTTTGTTTGCTTCAAAGATACGCAGTGAAGTGCAGAGGGAGAAGAGGAAGGGGACAAAGAGGAAGCTTGGAAGGAGGGAGAAACCAATTGTCTGAGCTTTGCTGGTGTTAAAATCTATGGGTGTGGTGTGTTTGCTTACACTAATATTCTTCTGTGAGTGCCCATAAAGGACCACCTCACAGGAACAGAGAGGCACTGATATCCTCAGGGTGAAGCTTGCTTATGAAACTGCCTGCTAGAAGTTGTTAATAGGGCTGAAGCTGAAACTCAGATCTCCTGTCTTTGATCCCCAGGTTCTAACTCTTAAGTGATGCTGGTTTCCATAGGTATAAAACTTTGCAGGGAGAATACATGAATCACATGGTCTGCACACACTGGAGTGAATCCCACTTGAATGAATCACTTTGTAAGCTTGAGAGGACATTAACTTGCCTTTATGCTACTGCTTTTCAAACATTTAGGCTCACTGAAAGAGAGAATTCCCCTTCCTTTTTCCCAGTCTTCAATTCTTTTTTTCTATCTGTGCACCACTCGTTTTGCATAGGCTTTTGCTTTTTATCATGGAGATACAAAGGAAGTGCTGCTGTGAAGTGATTAATTGTAACATTTTCTATTCATAGTCTCTGATTCTGTCTCACTTTTATCCCTAGGGCTGGGAACAATGGGCCGAGGCATTGTGACTTCTCTGGTTAAGGCCAACATAGCTGTGGTAGCCCTCGAGCAGAATCTGGAGTATCTGAACACGGGAAGAAAAGCTGTGATGCTCCTTTTGGAACGTGAGGCTATGAAAATGGAGCAGGGTGCCCAAACCCTGGATTTCCATAACCCTGCATGTCTCCAGTTCACTGTGGACTTTGATGCGTTGTGGGATGTAGATCTAGTTATTGAGGCTGTGTTTGAGAACATGGCACTAAAGAAGGAAATATTCCACAAGCTATCAAGAATCTGCAAGCCAGGGGCCTTTCTGTGTACAAACACATCAGCCTTGAACATTGACGAAATAGCTTCTGCCACAAGCCGCCCACAGCAGGTCATTGGCACGCACTTCTTCTCCCCTGCTCATGTGATGAGGCTATTAGAAATAATCTATGGCCATCACACATCCCGCACCGCCATTGCCACTGCTATGCAGCTAGCCAAAGCACTGAAAAAAGTTGGAGTGGTGGTAGGGAATTGTTTTGGGTTTGTTGGGAACCGAATGATGTTTCCATACGTTCAACAGGCGGTTTTCCTTTTAGAGGAAGGAAGCAGACCAGAAGCCATAGATCAGGTTCTTGAAGATTTTGGGTTTAAGATAGGACCTTTCCGAATGTCTGATCTTGCTGGGTTAGATGTGGGCTGGAGGTTTCGAAAGGGCCAGGGCCTCACCGGGGCCTCACTACCGCCAGGAACACCTGCCCGCCAGCGGCATGGCCATCGCTACAGCCCACTGCCAGATCTTCTGTGTGAGAATGGCAGGTTCGGCCAGAAAACTGGAAAAGGCTGGTATCAGTACGAGAAGGCTGGGGGCAGGATAGCCAAGCCAGATCCATGGCTTCACAACTTCCTGGCCCAGTACAGAGACACCCATCACATCAAGACCCGCTTTATAGACCAGGATGAAATCCTGGAGCGGTGTTTGTTTTCCCTCATCAATGAAGGGTTTGACATCCTGGCTGAGGGAGTTGCATCTGGCCCAGAACACCTGGATGTAATTTATATCAATGGCTATGGGTGGCCAAAGCACAGGGGTGGCCCCATGTTCTATGCTTCCACCGTGGGGCTCCCTCGTGTTCTGGCTAAACTGCAGAAATACTCAGAGGCCCACCCTGATGTTCCCAGTCTACGGCCCAGTGCCTTTCTGAAAAAGCTGGTAGCTATGGGGAACCCTGCCCTCAAAGAGTGGATGTCCTACCTAAGCCGGCAGAGCAACAAGCTGTGATTTCGTTGATGCCTGCTGTATAAATTCAATGGAGGCTGATCTCATGAAACAGGTGCTGCAATTGCACTGTCTTTTCCAATCAAAACCAAAGTGCTACAGACTCATAAACAATGTCACTGACCTTCCTGGGCCTTTGCAGAGAATAACTTTGGCTGATGATTGATCTCAATCTCCCTCTTGCTGCAGATAACCACTACCATCACCCACCCTTCCCACCACCAGCCTTACCCACTTGCTTTGCACATTGCTGTTTAAAGGCCCATCTCATTTTGCTCTGCCTTCAGGACTTCACGGCTATACATCTCTTCCATCATCTAGTACAGTACATCTCACCCAGTCTGTCTTTGTGGAAGGGAGGGAGCAGCATCCACAGCCCACAAAGCAAATCAGGGTAGGAGGCAAGAGAGAGATGGTCACTATTCACCTGAGACTGACTGGATCTACCAGATCCTGCCCTAAGTCTCTTTCCCAGTTTGTTCAGGTCTTTCCTGTGCAGCCCACCTCCACTGGATTCCCTGGCTTTCCCAAAGGCAGCCAGCTGGAGCCTGCTCCCTTCCTGCTGCTGGGGTAGAGATGACACAAGGGGCGCAGCACCTTTCAGAGGTGAAGTCAAATGAATTGGGGGAGAGCAGGTTTGGGCAGAGAGCAAGGGGCAGGGCTGGTACCATCCCTCCTCCCTGCTGCCGAGGAAATTCTAATAAATGACAGAAAAGCCACAAATGCATTGACCTGACTAGGCTGCCCTGTGGTATTGGCTCACAACTGGCCTTCTGCATCCAGACTGCATCCTCCATTATCATTATCCCCACCCAGCTTTGTCCAAGCAGAAACATCTTCTGGCATCTCTTAAGTGTGGATATGGGTTGCCATCACTCCCCCTATCTTGCCTGCCTAYAGCTACCAGGTCTTGGGGCTCAGCATGCTCTAATTGACCAGATTGAAGCCTGGCCTGGCACTTACCGGGTTTTCACATGGGCAGAGGGCACACTGAGAAGTACACAGCTCAAGAGCTGTGTAGGCAGGAACGTTGCTGCAGGCATGCAGGGAGGCGGCAGATCTCTAGCAGAGAGCAGAGAGAGTGAGCTGAACTTGCTCCAGGCTTGATGCTTTGGGCCCCTCACTACAAGAAGGACATTGAGGTGCTGGAGCGTGTCCAGAGAAGGGCAACGAGGCTGGTGAAGGGTCTGGAGAACAAGTCTTATGAGGAGCGGCGGAGGGAACTGGGACTGTTTAGCCTGGAGAAGAGGAGGCTCAGGGGAGACCTTATCGCCCTCTACAACTACCTGAAAGGAGGTTGCAGCGAGGTGGGTGTTGGTCTCTTCTGCCAAGCAACTAGTGATAGGACGAGAGGAAATGGCCTCAAGTTGCGCCAGGGGAGGTTTAGATTGGACATTAGGAAAAATTTCTTTACTGAAAGAGTGGTTAAGCATTGGAACAGGCTGCCCAGGGAAGTGGTGGAGTCACCATCCCTGGAAGTATTTAAAAGACGTGTAGATGAGGCGCTTAGGGACATGGTTTAGTGGGCATGGTGGTGTTGGGTTGATGGTTGGACTTGATGATCTTAGAGGTCTTTTCCAACCTTAMTGATTCTATGATTCTATGATTTCTTGTGTCTAGTGAATGCATCTTCTAGTCCAGTGTGGGGAATAGGTTGGTCTAGGTTCCCCTCTCAGGAAGATTATCATTGGATGTCTAACTTTTGCTTTTTATTTTAATAAAAGTGCTTGGATTATCTAATGACAGAGTATATGATATCACATGGAAAAGCAGAAAAAGGAAAATACACTTGTTCTTTCTTTATACATACCTCCATACGCTACATGGTAGAATTAGATCATTTTCCCGTTTGTGGAGGGGTTTGTGTTTGAAAAGGCTGCATGCTTCTTTTTTCTAAATATATCTTATTTTGGCCTTTATCTACCCCTGTCCTTCAGTGGGTGAGGGTGCAAAACTGAGGGCAGGAAGCCCTTCAGAAGTCACAAGCCAACCCAAGTGCCTGGTTCCAGGGAGGATTTTTCTCCAGGACCAGAGAAAGAGCTAACTCTAGGCCCAGCAAACTGCTGCAGTTTCCCGAATCACTTGTGTGCCACAGCTGAGAGCAATCCAGCATTTGCTCAAAGGTGAAGCACTGCTTCCACATGAGCAGACTCYGCATGACGTGTTACACAACAGCACTGGCTGGTGCTGGTGGCTGTCATGTCATCTGCAGGACAGCTCTGGACATGATGCACTGCCCGGGCTAACATCATCTCTCCTGTGCCTTGTGCCATGGTGTTCACCCATACTGGAGATGAGTTGGGAAAGGGCAATCCCCTTTGCAGTGAGAGCAGGCTGCGGAGGAGAGGGCATGCCCTTCCTCTGTAGGAGAGATGCTGGTCTCAGGATATTGAGACCCATCAGCTTCTACCCTGTGGCCAAAATGCCTCTCCTCACCTGCAGCGCTTCTGTGCTGGTGCATTTGATGTGTCCATTCCCCTTCTCATCTCCCCTCATGGAAATTACTGAGAACAGAGGCTGTTCACACTAGTAATGTCTTTCCTGACAGAAGTTCATTTGTAAATTTGTATCGACCAAAGCAGCACAGCATTGATCTGTCTGCTTTATGTCCCAGCCAGCCATCAGTGACATTGCTGGCACTGAGAGGTTGCATTCACGGCTCCAAGAGGGCAGATGCGAGGCTCCCCRCAGCTGGCAGGAGTGTGTGGGAGTCCCTGCCTCTCGACTGCTCTGCTCCCGGCAGGGCGAGAGCACACCGAAGGGCTCCCCAGCCCCCAACCCCACAGGGCAGCGGCCTGTGCTTGGCAGCCTGATTCAAAGCCCTTGGTGTCTGCTGACATGCAATCTATTCAGAAAGCACCAGCCTGTTCTGTGAGCCTCTTTGGTAAGTTGTTAAAATAACAGCCTTGCAAAGTCCCYGATCAGCTCAAATATGCAGTGATAACAGAAATATGCCCATGAGTGAAATGTTTCTTCATTTAACAGGGAGAGAACACAGCCCCATGCAGAGGAAAACTTGATAACCACTTGGTACAGGATTAGTTTTCCCACCTGTCTTTTTAAACCAGCTAACTATTTTCACTCGGTGAGAAAATATCTGTAAAAATGTTTTCCAGGTAAAACCATCCCTACTGGCGAGGAATGTCCCTGGCTCTGCTCACTTGTTGCAAGTCTGACCGTTCTAAGCTATGTGAGTGTGAGCTGAGGTTGTACAGTTCTCCAGCACGGTGAGGCCTTGGCGACACACATTGCAAGCTGGCTCTAGTCCATCCTTAATCTTTGGGCCCTGCTTCTACTTTCATGTGAGTGTCTGGCTGCAGATCTATGCTTTCTGCACAGCAGGGACACTTGCTTTCAGTGCTGAGGATATTCGGTTTCAGCCCTGTGAGTACCCATGGTCTCTCGCATGCAGCTGCAGAATTGTTAGATGTCTTTAATTAAGTCGGTGAACTCTGCCAGCGCAGCAGATGCCTCCATTAACTGCTCAGCCACAGGCATTTTGCAAAACAGTAAAGAATGGGAGTGCACCAAAGGAGAGAATTGCTTTAGCTTTGATCAGCGTCCCCTGCAGCACTGGGCCTTCAAAGGGAGGCAAAAAGCTCCCTGCCTTATGGCATGCTAAGAAGCGCTGTCCTGCAGCGCATGTCCAAATTGGACAGGGTGCTTGCATCTTGTCAGAAGCACCTACACCCGTTTCTGTAACCCATAGTTCACCTTCCTTCACTTTATTTCTTTTTAACAGAAAGTGATCTTATAGCCCAGACTGGGTCTGAGAGCAGCTCTGGAGGTGAAACAGCGGTGGAGAGGGAGGACTTCATGCCAGCAGGTAGAAGAGGCAGTTCTTCTTGGGCTGGGGGTCTCGTGGGAGCTGAGCTACATCCCCTATTTGCTGCTGGTGGGCTCGAGGGAACAGGAGGACAACAGGACAGTGTCCAAGAAATACCTGATTTTGCAGTCAGGTGTGCAAGGTCCTGAATATTTGAAGATTTCAGTGGGATTTTGGCAAAACAAAGGCAGGTAAGCCTTGAGGAGTGATTCAGAAAACTCACTTTCCAGTGCAATTAACCCTGGAGGCATTTAAAATCTACAGGCCTGTGAAGCTCCCTCAGTCCTGGTGACCAAGGCCAAGGAAGGCTCAAAGCCCCCTGCTCGGTGCAGCTGGGCACCCATCTCCTGCCCAGTTAGGCTGATTTTAATGGGTCCCATCCCTGAGGCACAGTGTAAACCTCCCTGCCACCCTCAGCCAGCTCCAATTGCTTTTGTCCCAGCAATCAAAACCAGCCCCAGAAATGTCCCTTCAGCCTGGTGAAAAGCTCTCCTTCGAGCCATGGGCAACCAGCCTGCTGAGGGGGAGAGGTTGTAGCCCATGCTTGCACATCCTAGGAGGTGAGGGCATAAGCTGGGATGCAGTGGTGTGTGCCCAGGGCTCGCCTGGCACTGAGATGCTGCAGGAGGGAGTGAAAAGACTCGCTGGGACCATGTAAGGGCAGGAAGGGCAGCAGCAGACCAGGTATGTGCTGACTGCATGTGCGTTGCATTGAAAGGAGCTGGGTGTACCGCAGGTGAGCATTCCAGTCTTCCCACTCTGGCATCTGGCCCATCTGCCAAGGCGAAGTACTCGTCCCCGCTCCTAGCAATGAGGGAGGGTTCAGTTCAGAAGGGACCAGCAGGACCATTTTGTGCAGCCTCCATTGTAACACAGGCCAGAGGCTTCCCCCAACGAGCCCGACACCATCTGGCTAAACTCCATTCTCCAGCGCCTTTGCTTTGGGGGGGAAGGGTGCTGTGGGTGTGCAGGTGGGGAGTATTGTATAAATGCATATGGTAAACAGGTTTGGCAGCCTGACCGGGGGACAGGGCAGTGCATGGGGTAGGAGCTGCTCACCTGTATGTGCTGTTTTGGTGGGTCTCAGCCTTGTGCCTGGCTCAGCACCAGTGCAAGCGGTGAAACATCCCAGGGCCAGCAGCGCTGCAGGGAGTTGGTCTGTGCTGCAAGTCAGGGACAACGGTCAGAGGTTGGTCAAAGTCTCAGTGCAACTCTCTGCTCAGCAGTTATGACCCATATCCCTTGTTTTTACCCATAAAGCGCATAGCTGATCACAGTGATACACCTGCAGCTTGGTTGTTCTTAAGCTCTTTTTGTTGGCAAGAAGCAAATGATTCTCTCAGCGCATCTTCAGGATGGGGACACCTCTGGGATCTATCCCAAGGACACATCCCAAAGGAACTGTCAGGGAATATTCTGGAGAACACAGAAAAATAAGTATTTTTTGACTACTTCTGACAAAGAGCTATTGGGTATTGGACAAAGATAAGTGACTACAAAAATGACCGGTTTGATTTCTGTTCTAACAGAAAGCTGACTTCAACTCCCTTAGTACTGAGCAGAGGGGCAATAAAAACACAATTTACTTTCAAACATGACAGGGAAACAAGCCCACCACTACACTTAGGAAACCAAATAATGTAGCCACTGCTCAAGATAAATCCAAACTTTAATTTTGGCCTAAAGATACGATTGTTGGAAAATAACAATACACTTTCATATCATTATTAACCAAAATTATACCTACTGATTATTTTACAAAATGGAAAACAAAGTTTATTAGTGTTTTTAAAATCACTGCATGCTTAGAAAGAAATGGTTTTCCTGATTAGATGGCCTGTCAATAAGTAGCATGAAGAATAAAACACAAAACAAGAGCTGCCTGTGCCACGGACCACATGTGCAAGCAGCTCAGACTCCTGCTCCATTGACTCTGGCACTGCAGGGATGATCTGTGTCCACCTGTCTCGTAAAATAGCCAAGAGCCACACGCTTGAAGCGCCCCAGATCACTTGTACCTGATCATGTAATTGAGCCTGTTGCCTCCTTCTCACACTCCTTGGAGGCTGCCGTCCGGATGCAAGGCTGCCTGGATCCCATTTAACAAGCCTGGCGGGGTCCAGGGAGGAGCTCCACATGCCTTGTCATGGCAGGGGCAAGAGGGGGATGCTCCGGGGAGCTGGCTGGCCCAGGAATGCCTGGCACTGTGGCCCACTGGTATTGCTCACCTCTGCTGGGAGCCAGGCTGGCTTAGCCAGGACTGGTCGCTGCTCATGCACGTGTGCTCCTGCCGCCACAAGACACCTTTGAAAATCAGTTAAATCTCACAATGGGTCAAAATTTATGGCAGGTGCCCTTGGGCACACACCTTGGCGCGACAGAGCTGGTGTTCCCAGTGTAACACAGCCGCGCAGGGCAGCCCGAGGGGTGACCTGACCTCTGGCCAGCCCGGCCTTGGGACGCCGCGGTCGTGGGACGCCGCGGTCGAACACGTTGCTTCCGGAGCGGCTTTGCCCTCGGGTTACCGCCGCACGCCCGGGTCTGCGCACGCCCGTCCCGGCTCCGGGCGGCCGGCGGGGGCCGGGGCAGCGGGTGGTGCTGAAGGACGGGCAGGAGGGGCGGCAGCCCGCCGTCCCGGGGCGGGGCGGGGAGGAGCCCGCGGGGCGGGCGGCCGGGTCCTGCCCGCGGCGCTGCCCCCGCGGCGCTGCGCGGGCGGGCGGTCCCCGCTGCGGCTCGGCGCCTTCTCCTCCTCTTTCTCCTCCTCCGCCACCACCTCCTCCTCCTCCTCCTGGCCGCTGCGGCGCGGGGGCTGCGGGCGGAGCGGCGGCGCCATGAGCGGGGCGGCGGCGGCGGCGAAGAGCGAGAAGCTGGACGAGGCTCAGGCGCTGGCCCGCAGCTGCGCGGGCAGACCCGACTTCCAGCCCTGCGACGGGCTCTCGCTCTGCGCCACCCACAGCCACGGCCGCTGCTTCCGCCTCCACTGGTGCTGCCACCTGGGATGGTGCCACTGTGAGTGAGTGAGCGCGCGGCCCCAGCGGTCCCAGCGGTCCTAACGGTCCTAACGGTCCCCGCGCGCCGCGCTGCCCGCGGCCCGCCTCACCGCCCCCTCCCGTCCCGCGGCGGGTGTGCCGGCCGGCCGGGAGGAGCCCGCCCCCCCGGAGCTGTCCCTGCCGAGGCGGCTGGCGGCGGGGCGGCAGCGCGGTGGCTTCGCGGCCGCAGTGGAGAGCCCGGGGCCGAACCTGCTGCGGTGGGACCCCAAACTTCGGGGCTGCTCCTGGAGGGGTGGCCGGGCGGGGCAGCGGCGCGGTGCTCGGGAGAGTTGCCTCAGGGCCTGGCGTCCAAACCCCTCAGACCCGGGTGACGGCCGAAGGGTGAGCTGCTTGTGGTGCTGGCTGCTGCCCTCGCACACCGCTGCTGCTGCATACGGCTGTCCTTTTCACCGGAGGAAGCATTCCCCAGCTACTTCGTTCTCGGTTCTAATTCTTTTCTTTATACAGGCATGCGGTTTAAAATTTTTTGACTAGAGAAGTAACTGCTTTAGGATATATATAGCAGATATATAGTTACTGTTTCAAAATCCGGTGTTGATCCAACTCTGTTGAAAAGGCGCCCGATGACTTTAATATCTGTATTCAGGATACTGATGTGTATAATCATGGAGGCTGGGATTGAACTGTGGATGTCCAAACATAGTTTGATGAATAATTAATCACATATAGCCTTGAAGAGCAGGCTTTTCAAACAGCATGTCGGTATGAGGTCAGGAAATGGTGATGGAGCTGTATACTTAGGTCATGTTGCGTTTTGGAGATCTTAAAGCCTGGTGGTCGGGGTTAAAGTTGGACCCTTATGTGAGGGTTGCTTGGTGCTGCTGAAGATGTCCCTTGACTCCGGACATCCCATTCTCCTTTTAAGTCTGTCGCCATCTCTCCTTGTAATTTAATCTCCTACAGGGATTCCCCCTCACACACACTTTTTGCAAATTTTGCTTAATGGGGAAAAGGGCCTGCCTAAAAAGCCACCTTTTATTTGGATGAGAGTTTCTATTTGAATTAAATACACGTTCTAGGAATTTCACCTTGATTTGGGCTTCATTTGAAATCAGTTCAGAACAATGTTTTTTTTCTGTCTGTGCCCTGAAATGAAGTGGTGGCACAACTGGCTATGTGAGAAGGTGCCATAGTCACCTGCTGTACAGGGACAGGGATGTCTCATTGGCATTTCATCGATGACACAAAGGCCCTCAATTTATGACCTAGATACACTCTTCTCTTCCAGAATTTCTCTGGTCTCCATTATTTGTGGTCGCCATCAAGATACATGAGCTTATAAGCACTCTGGAGTACAGGATCAGATCAGACTCTCGAGTACAGATCAGATCAGGCCATCAAATGGTGTTTATAAACTGGAGATGTTACCTGAAATCAGAAAGGGGAAGTCAAATGCAGAGCTGGGAACACCTGGAGAAGTGAGACCACTGCGGAGAAGGATCTGGGGATTAAGATGGATCGCAAACTGAGCGTGCGTCAGCAGCAGGAAGCCTTTGTGGTAGAAAATCCAAAACTCAAACCCAAGCCTTCACTTGGGGATGCATTAACAGGAGCATTGCAAGCGTGCAATTTAATTAGTCTCTTCAGCTCAGTAATGATGAAACCAGACTGATGGGCTTAGTTTTGAGCATTGCACTTCAAAAAGCTGTAGGAGAATTGGGGAGGTTCTGTAGGAGATCACAGTGATCAGCTTAGAAAATGAGATTTACAAGGGGGTGCAAAAGCAAATGGGTTTCTTGGGCTGAAAAGGATTGATGGAGGGAGGGGAGATGAGCTTTGCAAAGTGTGAAGGTAGCCTTGCAAAGAAAGCTGTGTTCTAGTCCTTCTCTACACAGACTGGGAAGATAACTAGTTATCACTTAAGCTGTGGCAAGGGAAGTTTAGGTTTGGATATTAGAAAACATTTTAACTAGGAAAAGAAATGAAGCAAGGGAACAGAGTACTTAAGAAGGTGAGGAATCATGGTCTTTGAAGGCCTTTAAGGAAGGCTTAGACTGGTGTCTCTTAGGAGTTACACAGAGCTGATTCCCGCTTGGAAGGACCACTTGAGATCCCATCCAACCCTTAGCTTCCCTGTGGCAATCATAAGATTTAAAAATAATTATAGCTTTTGCAAGAAGTACAGACTTCCTTCTTAATTCCTCCTTTATGGCTAAGGAAATTTTGAGATACATTTGCCCCATGAAACTATGATTTTAAATGAAGGAAGTCACATACCTCATTTTCTTGTTTAATCTTCTGAAAGCCATGAAGAAGTGCGCTCCCTTCTTGCCCCCTTATTTCCTAATGCAAATTTCAGAGCTAAGGATCTCTTTGTATCCTGCTCCTGCAGAATGAGTTGAGTTGGACTTAAAAGGGGTAAGAATGAGGCCTATAATGGAGAATTGTATAGAGGTCAGAGATGTAATTAAACAGTGTTGGGAGTTATCTTCCATAAACACAGTGCTGTAATACTGACTTGGGAATCCTCAGAGGGTTCTTGAAAGTGGTTTTCTGTGACTCTTAAGAGCTGTATTGGGGTACAGGAAGCTCTACATCAATTAAAATGGCCTTTGAAGTATTATTTTCCATCAGTGTCCAAGGTCCTGGAGAATGTCAACTCGGTTAAAGTGCACTTAGACAGAAAAATTACAAAAACTCACCACCGCTACGATGAGTAGATTGTCTCCTCATGTGTATTCAGGATCACATCTGCTTACTTCAGTGACAGAAGCAATTTAGCGTTGCAGAGCCACTTGGCTATAGAAGTAATAACTGAGAAAGAACCTAGTCTGAATTCCCCAAAGCCATTTTTGTTGGCACGCTCTGAAGTGAGTAGTAATTTAAGCGCTCTTTTTACCTCTGATGTTTCTCTGTCCGTAAAATGGCAATAATAGCTGGCAGGTGAGATCACAGAGACTGTTTAGTGTATCCAAACAGATCTGAGAACCTCAAGTGCTGTGGGCATCTGTATGACTTCTGTGTCTAAGCCTGGGAGTTTATTTCAGGGCATTTTCAGTCTGTTTCGAGCTTGGTGGGGAGCAGATTTCCTTGTGAGATGGGAGGTGATTCTCTAATGTGCCCCTGTGCCTGAGGAGCTCTGAACCCAACTAAAACCTCTGTAAGCAGGCACACGCAAAATGTGCAGCACTGGTGGGCTTGGGGAGGCTGCAGATGGGAGGGCTGGCAGGGTGCATTGGGCGTCACTGGAGACGCTTGGCTCTGTGGGCATCAGGGGTCCAGGAGAGTAGGCAGCACCTCGTATCCTGCTGCAACAGGTGTCTACAACACCCTTCCCCTGTGTGGTGCCGGACATCTGCGCGCCTGCCGACTCCTGTCTCCACGTGAAAGCAGGATGAGGGCTCAAGCCTTTGGAATCCTCTTCCCTGCAGGGGGAGAAGGTGTTGGCCCAAGAGGTGTTTTGACTTCAGCCCCTATGTTTGTCCCGTTACACATTTCTCTTGCTTGCACTGCGCCCTTTCAGTCTATCCCTGCGTGCATTCCCCTTGCCAGGGTGACAGCCCCCTGTTCACCTTCCTCCCCTCCCCTCTGACAGCCTTGTGGGGTTTTGTTTATTAGATGCAGGTTGAGAGCCTTAAATTACTCAGATCTACTTTTTCCAGAGTCAGAGGAAACATGTGCCAGAGGCAGGTCTGCAGCAAGGTGCCCGGCCTTCCTTTCCTCACCTCTGGATTTCCGGTGCAGCTCTGATTTGCACTGATGCTGTCTGCGAGGCTGCTGGCTGTGTGGTGGTACCTGCTTCTGTCAGAAGGGATCAGATCCTTAGTGTTACATCTGTCCTGACAGCAGGACTTTGTGTTTTGCTAATTTTACTTCCTAAGAATTAGCTCACCAGAGAAAGCATCACACTTGATACAATTACAAGATCGGCTTCATCCCTGGACAATGCAAAAATAGGGTATTCTGTTGCAACTGTGTTCATTTTTTAATCTGAATATCTTGCATTATGTTAAACACCTTGCAAAACTCTCAGTACGTTATGTTGCAGTTATCAAAAATACATTATGAATAATGGTTCCACAATACTCGTTTCACAGCAGTTGTATCAATAGATAGTAATTGTGCTACCTTGTATTAGCCTTTCTGTGATTTTTTTTTTTTGCCCTCGTTCCACATCAAAAAAGCAGGCTTTTAGTTACTTAAAGCCTCTTGCATATCTTATATTGAAAAATAAATGCGGCAAATAAATTTCAGATCCACCACTTTTGCGAGATTCAGCTGTTTGGACCATTTACAAGGAAACAAACCGAGCATGGGTGAAAGCTTTGAGGTCTCCTTTGGGTGGTCAGAAAGGGAAAACAGTTGCTAGACTCAGACATGTAAAAAGATTGTGGTGGCAGTATAGGTTTTAAAAAATACAAATGCTCCCCCACCCTTGCATTTTGCTAAGTGGTGTATAACACTTGCAGGTGTACCTTGAAATAGCTTCCTGCTCCCTGGTGTGCATCACATAATTATGGGACTGTTATGCCCTGAGTTTAGAGCCAGACCTGGCAGTTTCTGCATGAGGTCAGGCGGGCTTGGCAAGAAACCCAAGAAACTGTCATTCCTCGGCCAAGAGGAGAAAATGGGTTTATATGATGGGTGGCATGCCACGAAGGGCATGTGCTTTCTGGGTGGTTTGGGGGAGAAGGACTTCTCTGATTTTGGCTGTGCCAGCACATATTCTGGGGATGCAGAATCATAGTATATTTACATTTCTTGTTCATCTGCCTGCTGAACAGGGAGACCAGGGTTTCTCTTCGCTCTCAGGGCAAGCTCCATCACTTCCTCATTGTGTCTGTTTTACGGGCATCTGCAGGTCCCCCGGAGGTGGACCAGCCAGTCATAGTTTTGGGTCTGCGGTCGGTCTCTGCTGTGTGCTTGGGCGGTGAGAGGCAATTATCCATCTCCCACAGCCGCTGCCAGAGAGTGAAGCAAATGAGTACAGTCACTGCACCTGTGCGTACTCTGAGCAGATACTTGTTTCTTATGTTCTTCTCTACTTGAAATACCAGTGGTTTTATTTTATAACATTTTAAAATAAAAACATTCGTTTTCTGTCCCACAAAACTGGTGAAAGCTCTCTGTCGAGGTCAGCCTTGATTATACCTCTTCCAGAGGGAAAGATGTGGTGTTGTGTGTCACATCGCATCTCCTACCTGTCCTCTGGCAGTGTACACACCCTGGCCTCACATGCCAGGTGCTGGTATTTTCCCCTGCTATGTAGTGATGTGTGCAGCATATAAGTAGCTCTGTGCACACAAGTAGCATTTCTATGGTGTCTCTCCCACCTCTTGAGCGACAGAAGCCATCAGCAGGGGCTCTGACAATCTTTGAAGCCTGTGTAATTATTCAGACCCCAGTCTGCGTATGGGAACCGTAAGCGGGCAATCAGCAAGGCAGCCTTTCTTTCTTGTAACAGACCACTGGTAAGTGAGCTAAAATGGTTATCGAAGGTATTCAAGTGCGCTGTGACAGAGCTTGGGGGTCTAAAGAGGAGTTGTGTCTGCCTGCCAGCCAGCTTCTGTTGATCCCTCCATGTTAGAGAAGCAGCTACAGCCCTGGAGGGGATCCTAAAATAAGCCCTGGGGTGCTCTGCAGCATTGCATACATTGTAGATCTCCAAAAGCCTTGCTTTTGTTCTGGTGGGTTTTCTTTGCATTGGTTTTTGGTGGCTACGAAACTTTGCCGCATCCAGGAGAGAGCAAAAGGGCCGTAGTGTACCAGTGCTTTATGTGTGTATCTGTCTGTGAAAGGTGATGTAGACTGGAGCTTACTGGAAGTAGCCAGCCTGGCACTAGTGATGGCAACTTGAATTTCCAGCAGTGCTGTTCCACAGGGCAAAACTACATCCTGATGATTGAGTTGTTGGATAAACATGAAAAGGGAATTGTAACATGTTTATGTTTTAAATTCTGAGACTGAATATTTGGAGTAGCTCATACATTTTTCTTTGTGGAAAACTCTGTCTAAACAGGAATGGAGCAGTGGGGCTAGGAACTCTGGGGCTGGGTGTTCTCTGAAAACACGGCTTGTCTTGGTGGGAGGATGATTTACAAATCCTAGGAGAAATAGGCATTTTTCATTTGCTTTTGCTCTGAAAAGGATTTGAACATCCATCCAGTTTAAGTCCGTGTATCTGAACAAAATGTTTGTGCACAAGCAAGGCATTATGCTGAGCATCAGGCAAGAGCCACAGAGAGGTGGATTTTTCAGCTTGTAATGGGAAAAGACTTTTAATGAGGATTTGCTGCCTGTGGCTGTGCAAGATCTTCTCTTCACCTGTATTTTGAAGAGCTATGATATTCTAGCTTCATTTCACTAAGCTGTACACAATGAAGGAAAGAATGTCAGCTTAATATATTCTGAAGTGTAATTCTAAGGGAAAACACTTATCCACCAGTTTTTATGGGTGCACCATTCTGGACCTGGATTGCATTTTGTTGCTCTGGTTTAGTTATAATCCACAAATCACAGTATGAATGTACTATTGATGCTGTGTCTCAGAAAGAGAACCCACATGTGTAGATTCATCATACCCTGTGGGAACATCAGGACCTTTGAAAGAACCTGCTGGCATTCATTTTGAAATCCTTACTATAATGCAGTTATGTTTAGAGACATGCATGTTCTATTATTAACAAAACCCCTGATATCGCTTAACAGGAATAGACTACAGGAAAATCTTTGAATTCAAGTTACTTGCTGTAAGTACATCTTGTAGGACTAACTCTTCCATGCCTCAGACAGGGCTGAATAGAAATCACTGCATTTCTTTCTCCAAAAGTCCTGAGAAAAAGGGGCCTTGTGTACCAAAATGCTTTCTGCCAGCCAAAAAATCTTGTTTGTCATGCATGACTATGAGGCTGTGTTTCATAATGTGTCTGTCCATCTGAGGAGTGCGATTCACAAAGAATTATGTCTGCTTGCCCAAAACTCAGTGATCTGTTAAGAGCCTCTGAGAGTTGCAGATAAATGACACCTCTCTTCTGTAGCTGCTTGAAGGGTTAACCTGCTGTTTTCATGAAGCCTGCTCAGGACCAGCCTGAAATGACAAGGCTGTGGATATTTCCTACCAGAAGCAAGTACTTCCAAAGGAAAAGTTCATTAACATTGTGTCCTGTCAGCTGGTGCAGTTGTCTGTGAATTCAGGACGTTCTGAACAGCTTCATGGTGAAGACTGAGCCTCTGCTCCTGCTCAGAGGTCTTCATTCTGGTAAAAGGCTTCAGGCACTTTTCTCACTGCAGAGTAACAGCTCAAAGATAAAATTTGTACTGGAGTACAGCACCTGTGACAAGTGTGTGGCTTCCTTCCTGAACTCTGCAGGTGAGGAAATCTGTTTGCCAGCTTGAATCTGCAAGTGTGCTTACTCCAAGCGCCTACATGCAAAAGTGTACGACTGCAGTGCCTTCTAACACATTATCCTTAGTCTTGTTGCTGATGGATGTTTCATGTGTCTTAAACTGCAGCCCATGGTCATATCCTTGCATTGCCCCATGAGACAAACAGAGACAAGATATTGTCATCTTCATGGTTTCCATCCTGCAGGTCTGCAGAGCTGACTGTGTGCTCAGGTTTGCTGGAAGCACTGAAGAGGGCTTTCAGGTACTTGGCACAGGACCTCAAATTTCCTGGCAGCACCTGTGTGCTCATCAAGAATTTGTTTTGTCACTGCTCATGTAGATGCAACCAGCAGAGCTGGGCTTGTAGAGAATGGACATCTTGGCGTGTTTTTCTGTAATGGCTCTCAATTTAACCAATGCTGCCTTACACTTCATGGCTCACTCCAAGCTTTGGTAACTTAGTTCTGCACATTGGTAAGGCGATACCAGAAATTTTTGTTCCTATAAGGGACAGAAAGAAAAATGCTTTACTCACAAACATTGTAAGATGTTCCAGAATGATAGCTGTGACAGTGTGGGCTTAGCTGTTGATGGATGGCACAAGCCGTTACATTTACTAATGTAAAAAGCTGGTTGACAGTAGATTGGATTCCAGGTAGCGCGTATATATATGCATCTCTATATCTCTCTCTCTGCATATAGTGACCCTGTTTTAGTGTGTTGTGGTTTTTATTCCAGCACCTTCATGAATTTATCTGTCCACAAGATACAGAGTATGTTTTCATAATGACTTTGATTCTTCCACTAATCAATTTTTATGTAGTGACTGATCACCGAATTCAAGAAGTGCAGTTGGTGCAATTTAGAGATGTTTTTGCCAATAGTTCAGTATATTCACATAGATGGAAGTCAAAAACCTACAGGGAAAGTAAAATCTGATTGCTTGGCAACTGGGCCTTGTTTTTAATATACCCATACTTTAATTTAGGCAACGTAACAGTTGGAATTTATATATAACCTATGTTGTAAAACAATTTCAACAAGAGGCATGCATTTGTATTCTTGTTCTCACTGGTGGCTGCGGAGCTTGAGAGCCCATGCGCGTGCTCTCAAAACTGCTTGTTTTGCTTGTGTACTTGCACCCAGCCCTGAAACCTTTTACGTGCTGTGCCCAGCGAGAGCATGCCCTGCTGTCGTCCCTCTCACTGCTTAATGCGTGATGCCGGTGCTGGAGCACACCTGCAGCCATTTCAGGCAGGGTGCTTGGCTGCTTCACGCATCGTGCTGTGTGGCTGGCTGTGTTGTTCGGATTTCAGTGCTTTGCTTATCCTGAGCCACATTCCAGGTGTTTGTGCTCACTCACAAGTGCCTCTTGTCCCTGGTGAAAGGCTTGGACACCATCAGTTGTGTCAGGGTGGACTGATCAGCTCTTGACGTCTTCTGCAGTCTACCAGCATTAGCCCGTCCGTAGGCAGGGCAGGCAAAAAGAGACACTCACCTTTTTCTTTGTTTTTCCTACCCTGTGCCACTAGATCTCGGCATTCCCCTGCTGGTGCTGTGGGATCTTGGCCCCCTTGGTGTGAAACCGAGGGCGATGCTTTTACCCCTCTGCCAGCGTTCGCTTACCCTGCCACAGCAGTAAGTGCTGAGTTTGCTCCCACCTGCGTTGTCCAGCTGCTCTGAGCCATTTGCCCACAGTGGCACTGTGTGACATGATGGCCCACCTCCTCTGCCTCCAAGGGTGGTACTTGGTCTTTTATTTTTTCATGCAGAGCATTGCTGGATCCCACACCCCTCCGAGGGAAGGGTTGGCACCCATACCTGCACACATCAGCTTCATGTGGTGACATATTCTGAGTGTAAGCAGGGAGAGTAGTCCTTTAAATTATCCAGAAATGGGTTCAGTAGAGGCCTGTAATAGAAATATGAAGATTGGTTTGAATGAAGTATGAATGGAAATGTGCGTAGATAGGCACCAGAAGAAGCAATAGATCGAGGGTTAAAGGAATGGCCTGTATTGACAATAAGGACACTTTTCCCAGCAATGAAATTGAAGAATGTGTTGTTTGTTGAGCCCAGAAGGCTCGCGCTCTGGTAAGGCCACCGCACAGATGACTTGTCAGCAGGAGACCCTGTACTCTGACAACAGGAAGGGAGCAGCACAAGTACAGCATATCACATATGCCATTGTTTCTCCTGTCAGCCCACCAGGAAAACAGGCTGTAGCCATAAAGATGTGTCTATTCCAAGCTACAAAAACCAACCTCCTGCCTCAGCTGTCCATCCAGGCTGTCTCCTGTGGGTGCAGAGTGCAGGTCTTTCTTGCATGGTACAGTCCTTTGGAGAGGACTTTCCATTCAAGAACCCATGAGCTGTTCTGCTTATTTGAGAATTCACAGCAAAACATTCCCATTGCATACAGGGGGTCATGGGTGCCTGCCCCCCTGCAGCATGTACTACGCACCTGGAAGATGACTGTAACTTGTCTCTCTAGTGCCTGTGATTTCTCTACACCAGGAAATGCCTTCATTTTCTAGGTAGCTTCTGACACTGATCTGTGTTTATCCTTCTTTGTTACCATATCAGCACACTGACTGACTGCATGAAAATAAGGGGATGCTGAAGCTTGAGCAGATGGTGCACAAGGATGGTTTTGTAGAATAAATATTTAGGACTAAGCCATTTTTTGTTATCTTCTCCACTGAATTTAAAAAATATCTAGCATAAGTTGGGGATAAAATTTTTCAGGGAAATGTGCAAAGAGTGGCTGTTTTCCCCTTTGGGGGTAGCTTTGTAAAGGGATGTTGGAAGGCAAATATTCTTGGGTTCAGAGCTCAGGTTGTGATAGCCAGCACTTAGCTGCTGTGCTTATGGTAAGCTGTGCTTGTGGAGGTACCTGGGACTGTCTGCTACGCTTTTCATGCCTGCGCTGTGGTGTGTGTGTTTTCTTGTAACCCAGCATGGGGCTGTGCTGGGGCTGGGGTTAGTAGTACCTGTGATAAGTGTGACACTTCTCACAGGTACTGAAAGGAGAAGAGCTCCTTTCAGAACACACATGTGGTATGCATTGTTGTTCATTGCTTTTTTGGGTGTCAATATTCTGTTCCCTTACAATGGTTAGTAAGCAAATATGGCCCCTTTAAGAGGGTTCATGGCTGTATGAAACATTTCTCAAGCCTCCAGGGTTGCTTCTTTAAGTCTGGTAAACCCATGTAAGAAATGAGAGGAAAGAGCAGGGATGATAGAAGGAAGCTCCAGGGTCTGTTTGCATTTAAGAGTTACCTTCTCTTAAGCGGACGTGCACAGAAAACCCTGAAAGGCTTAGACAGCTCACAGCATGTACAATCATAATCCTTTTTGTATTTAAAACAAATCAAGACAAAAGGGCATTAAAATACAAATTTGATGAAGAAAAACTTGCTGATTTTTCGCCTCCCCTCTTTCTTGGTTTCCTGTGAAAAGCTTATGGCTCATCAAGTCAAGGGCTGTCACAGCTGTCTCTCGCTATACAGCAATGAGAGGGAACACCTCTCCTTCACATGAGAACTGGCAACTGTACAAAATTGCTGCTGGGGGAGCCACTGTAGAAACATTGCTAGACTGGTTCTTTTCTGTGCTTCGATGAGGTCGGGAATGGGACAGATTTGTTAGTGCTCTGATGTAGGTGCTTCTGTGAGAAGGTGCTGTTTGTAATGATACACTTCTGTTAGGTCAGAGCCTGCTAATGTTTCCTGGTGTATTTCCAGACTGCTAAGGTCCTGTTGCATGACTTCTTTTTCTTTTATGGTGGTGGTGGGGTAACTGGCATTCCTTTGCAGAGTTGGCTTGTGGCCTTGGAGTCTCTTTTATGATCCCTTACTGTGCCTTCTAGCTACACCAGAAGTACTGGAAATGTGCAGGTTGCTCTGTTTGCGTTCCCCGCACTAGAAATTTGTTTGAACAATCTCAGTGCTTTTTCAAAGTTGTTTGGAAAAAGAGCAGGGCGAAAGTATCACTTGCATTAAGGTGTTTCATATCTTTATCTACGAGGCTCCTTCAACGTCGACAAGCATTTTAGTTATGCTTCATTATTGAAGCATAGAATCATAGAATGGTTTGGGTTGGAAGGGACCTTTAAAGGTCATCTAGTCCAACCCCCTGCCATGGGCAGGGACAATCTTCAACTAGATCAGGTTGCTCAGAGCCCCGTCCAACCTGACCTTGAATGGTTCCAGGGATGGGGCATCTACCACCTCTCTGGGCAACCTGTGCCAGTGTTTCACCACTCTCAGCATAAAAAATTTCTTCCTTACATCTAGTCTAAATCTACCCTCTTTTAGTTTAAAGCCACTCCCCCTTGTCCTGTCGCAACAGGCTCTGCTAAAAAGTTTGTCCCCATCTTTCTTATAAGCCCCCTTTAAGTACTGAAAGGCTGCAATAAGGTCTCCCCGAAGCCTTCTCTTCTCCAGGCTGAATAACCCCAACTCTCAGCCTTTCTTCATAGGAGAGGTGTTCCATCCCCCTGATCATTTTTGTGGCCCTCCTCTGGACCTGCTCCAACAGGTCCATGTCTGTCTTATGCTGAGGGCTCCAGAGCTGGACGCAGTACTCCAGGTGGGGTCTCACCAGAGCGGAGCAGAGGGGCAGAATCACCTCCCTCGACCTGCTGGCCACGCTGCTTTGGATGCAGCCCAGGATACGGTTGGCCTTCTGAGCGCACATTGCCAGCTCATGTCCAGCTTTTCATCCACCAGTACCCCCAAGTCCTCCTCCTTAGGGCTGCTCTCAATTCCTTCATCGCCCAGCCTGTATTGATACCGGGGGTTGCCCCGACCCAGGTGCGGGACCTTGCACTTGGCCTTGCTGAACCTCATGAGGTTCACATGGGCCCACTTCTCCAGCTTGTCCAGGTCCCTCTGGATGGCATCCCATCCCTCAGGCGTGTCGACCGCACCACTCAGCTTGGTGTCATCTGCAAACTTGCTGAGGGTGCACTCGATCCCACTGTCCATGTCATTGATGAAGATATTAAACAGATATTATAACTACCAATGGCACAGTTCAGCTCTACTTGAGCTTGTACTGTAAATCTGACAGTGCCTCAGTGTCCTGAAATATTTTTCTTTTCCTCTGATGGCTTATTCCCTGTCTCACATTCCCAACACAGCCCATGATGTTTTGCTAGATATGACATGGTGGCTATTCCATACGATACAAAGAAATGGAAACGGGGTTAGCGGTGGTTTTTTTACATATGCTATCTGTAAATGTACTCTGGGTTTCTCCTTCCATTTGTTCTCACCCCTCTGGAAAAGCTATTACTGTGCTCTAAGCAAAGTGTAATTTGAAGCTGTTACAGTCTTTGGTGACTATTTACGGTTAGGGCAACCTTTGTTTGCAAAGGTTTGTTGTCCCAAGCTGGGCATATAACTGGAGAGAGAAAGAAGGAGGAAGGCCAGAGGCAGTAATTTTGTCCGCTGTTGCAGCCTGCAGGGCTGGAAAGCAGCATCCCCGTGTAGGTGCTCAGACCAGTATCACGCTTTCAGATGACCCTTCTGCTCTGATGAACGCTTCTGAAAAAAGGATGTGGTGGGTACCTCAAGCAGGTTTAGGGTGCTGAGTGCCCTTCAATATACATCTCTAGATTGCGGGCAGTGAGCTTTGCTTTAGTCTGTAAAGGAGGAAAACCCTCCGACTGCCCCGACTTTCTGCTTTGTTAGTTGTGAAACGATACCCAGTTCCTTCCCGTGCACAGGCTGGGACCGACCACAGGCCGGTCTGTTATGGCAGAGCTGTCTGCCACTGGTGCCACCCACCGCCCCAGGGATCTTGGAAAACCAGCTGGGTGTTTGACAGTTTATACATTGTTCTTGGGCTACTGTGCCAATCCAGGCAGCAACAAACTACTCCAGCTTGTAGCTGTCATCACCTGCGAGACAACTTCATTTAGATGTCAGAGGGGTGTGCATCCAGTCAGCTCTTCCTAAAGAGACAGACTTGTCTCTCCTGCCACACTGGTGAGATATGAAGCAAGTCCCACTGGAATAATGCTTGGTAGTTCTCCTTCTTTTGCTATGAAGAAAGCCAGTGCTTGAGAAGCTGATCTCCAAGGTTTCCCCACACAGAGGGATGTCGAAGAGCCCCGTGTTGTGAACTCTCCTTAGACTAATGCAGAATCCCTCCAAGCTAATACTGTCTCCCRTTACACATGCATTATGAATACTTGCTTTGCCTTCACTCCTTCAAAGCTGTGCGGTGTTTAATAAGAATTTTTTTTTTTTATGTTCTTCATAGTGGGACCGATTTCCCTCCCATGTAAGCTGATTTTTTTTGGCAGGGTTGTGTGTGGCAATAGGAGAGCCTTGCATGGCTGCAGTGAGAATCCCGGCTGACTTTGCAACCAAAGATCACTGGTGCTCTTACAAAGGTGTAGGTTCAAGCAGAAACAAGTCACCAACACTTAAGAGCAGCTCTCTGCTGTTAAACCATGGACACCGACTGCACATGCCCTTTGCACACCTTTATTCGGTGGGAACACACAGCTGCCTAAATGTCAGCCCATGTGCTTTGCCCTACGGTTGAGGTCACTGCTTCAGCCTCCCTGAATCATACGTCACAGCCAAAGGCACTGAAATCTCTGGTGAGATCAGAGCTGGTTCTCCTCCAGCGCACCTCAGCTAGGTGCTTTCACCACAAGCGCTCAGCCAGCTCAGGCGCCTGGGAGCAGTTCCTAAGCTGTACGGGTTAAATTGAGCCAGGTTATGGTTAAATAGTGTACGGTTAGCAGGTCTTCATTAACCCTGCTGACTTTTAGAGAGTAGATGAGCTGGCAGATTGAAGGTGTAGAGATCTTTGTCCAAGCAGCTGCAGGGGAAAGAATACATATGAAAAAAGCTTTTATGTTTCAGTTAAAAGGTGTGTAAATGTCTTGCATGCAAACAAATATACACAGTATGTATTGCTGACTTAGACTTGTAAGATCCACAACTGAAGATCCACAGCAATCTTTTATTATTTTCTAAAGTGCATTGCAATTCGTGTTGTTGTTTATTAGGAAAAAATCCTTCAAGGTGGCATTTTGAGAGGGTAAAACTTGAGAATTTGTTATGAGAGACCTTACTGCCAAAAGATGGATTTATTCTTTTTTTTTAATATGCCAAGCACATTGAGTGTCAGAGGTAAACTAGAATGCTGGGACAAAGGGAAGTGGAGAATAAAATGTTTAAGCAGCACCTTTGCTTATTTCATGGTTAAGTTATTTTGTATTAGCCACGGAAATCGCTGCTGTGTCTGTTGGGTGAGGATGCATGCAGACTGCGCAATTAGCAAAAAAATCAGAAAGAAACGACCTCATGGCTTGCATCTAAAGGCTTGTATTTGTTTTTTCTAAGCAGGAGACTCTATAATACAGCTTCCAATCAATCAACCACATAGTTCTGGTAATCAATGCCACAAACAGACTTTATATATATAATATGGAAGTGTGTGTCTACTTTTGGGGGTAAAAAATTTTCCAAGTTGCATGAGTTTGCTCAAGATCTGCAGGTCATGATAGAGCTTACTGCTCTGCTGGATTCTGCCTTAACCTGCTGGCAGGTGTCACTGGAGGCATGGAGCCAAGGCTTTGGTGAACAGCATCCATCTCATTTGGCAATAAAAATCATATTTCTGTGAACAGAGAAGCAGGGAGATGGGCACTGCCCAAGTACTTACCTCCTTGGACACTTTTGGAATAGTAGTTTTGCAGTTGAGTATCGGCTTTAGTGTGTGCTAATTCTCTGGAGGATTTGGTTTTTAGGCTTTCACAAGGGTCAGTTGAATAATGAAGAAATGGAAAAACAATCAGTCCTTTTTAGTTGTGCACAAACTGCTGTCGCTGTGTGACAGGGATCAGACAAAGAGATGCAGTGTTTATGGAGGATAACGCTTTGCGACCATGTAGCAGCAGAACGTGTAGGTACTAGTGCAGGCTTTTGGTTGTGACAAATAGTTAAGCGTAACCTACGTACCTACTTCTGAAGTCTCTCATTGTCTCGCATTTCATCATATCATCTGTAGCATATGGCTGTCATGGATAATTGAGACTTATCATGAAAATAATTTTGGCAGACCCTGGTTTCACACATTTCCTGTTAAACTCTCCTCCAGGAGAGGAACGGGCTCTTGTTTCCCCTGAGCCCTTTTGCCACGGTGTGGAACTGCAGAGCCAGAACTGTGACACTTCTCCATAGCAGTTATTACAGTGCTCAAGAGGTTCCCAAACTTCTGCAAATGCAGCAAACTGCTTTTCACAGAATTTGGAGTTTGATTTTTTGGACGTGTTCGGCGCGTGCAGTATTTTTCCTTCACCAAATTACCATCTTCCGCGTAGGCAGCGGTGGCAAGTGACCCAGGAAGCAACTTGCGATGCAGTGTCTAGTCTGGCATCTGTATTTGTGCAAAACACTGTAATTTACAGGAGCATTCATCAGTGCAGCTCAATTGCAGAGTCCTTCAACTGACTTGGTTGGAATAAATAGGCAATAAATTACGTGCTAGCGTATTAAAAGGAATGTATCAGAATAGGTGCTCAAAATACTATTTTATCATAGACTTTTGCCAGCTGTTTAAAGTCAGCAAAAATATTGCTGTGCTGTTTATTTCAGTGGGAGTTCGATCAGACCAAGAGGTATCATAAGAGAATTTGGGGACTTGTGCTTTTGGGATAATTTTCTGTGAAAAAGACACCCCTGCCAATCCTGCAAGCTGCAGGGGCAGGGGGTGATCTTATTTTTAAATTTCTGCATTTATTTTTCATAGGATGCATCATGGCTGATGCGTTTACACGCATTATGTAGGGTAACGAGTTGTAACTGAGGCTGTAACCACAGCTTTGTCTGTGATCCAGTCTGACAGTCCCAGCTGTGAGCACCAGCACCCCTTAGAGGGACCTGATCATGTTTTAAAACAGAAGTTTAATCTGTCTGAAATAAACTTGGCCCAAAAACTAGCTGAAACTTAACAAACTTGTACCAGAATTCTAAAGAAACATAGAAATCAGTTCATGTAGAAAATTCTCTTTTTTCTGTTGGGCGATTCCTGCTTTACCCTGGCAGAGCTTGTCCTTGGAACATGAGGAAACGGTTTCAGCCACTGTAAGGTCACACAAATGGGGATCTGAAATCCTCTGTTAACAGAATAGCCACTATTTTCTTCTACCCTGAAATTAGTGCCAGCAGGGCGGTTTTGAAACATGCAGAGAATTACCACACGCTGCTGCAATGGTAAAACAACCAGCTGAGCTCCCGGGTTAACACCTCATCTCCCCATGCTGCCACTTTTTTTGTTGGGGGGGGGGGGGGGGGGNGGGGGGGGGAGGAAGTCAAACTGATGAATCAAAGATTCATCAATCAATGCCCATGCTATAAGCTACCTTGGCTTAAATCCCCTGCTTTCTTCTCCCAACATCCCCCAGCCTTCTGCCAGCATGTGGTGGCTATGTTAAGTGGGAAAATATAGTCCTGTTGTGCAGGATCCTGTTAAAATCTTCACCAGAGCCTTCCTTGGACACTTCAAATAGAGGTGGCACAAAATTGAGTTGAGAATTTTTTTTTCACTAGTATGTGTGTTTTATCATTGGTTGTCAATGGAATGGAATGGGAGCCCACACAGAAGCACTCCAAATATATGAATAAATATAGCATCGTGGCAAGGGTAGGCTGCATTTCAGTTTCCGTGAGCTGAATTTTATCAGACACTATTCTAACCAGCAGCACGCTAAGCAGTCTATGTGTTGCTTTGCAAGACAGTAGCATATTTAATGTTCACTAATTTCAAAGAAGGATTTCTGGAAAACAGCGGATGGCAGGAAGCCGTGGGCTCCTGCTGTTACAGTGGGTTTTGAAGGTAAGGTCTGCCCACCTGCCCCGGAGAGCTTCCCAGAGAAGTTGTGTCAGCAAGATTTGAAAAATGCCTGAGACCCCATCCCTCAGTGACTGCCAGAACTGAAATATCTGTGCTGCTGCTCCAAAGGGCACCGGAGGAGTAAGAGCTCTGCCTGTGGGTTAAGTGTTCAGTTTGATGCTAGCACTTAATTCCTCTGGGTCACAGCAAGTTTAGAAACTTGACCATGGTATGTTAAAAAGATGGCACGTGGAGAGGATGTCTTTGTATTTTCTGCCATCCAGCCATAATCAAACAGGAGGGAAAAAAGTTTGTTTTATTTTCACTAAGCTTTTCCAGTGGCTCTGTTAACAATTATCATTCCACAGATCATAGGAAAAAAGTGCTTGATGAGGTATTCGAGGGGAGCTGGTCAAATCTATTCACAAAATGTTCTTTTCCCCTGCCCACCCACTGCCACCATCTCGCTGCTCAGTCTGGCTCGGTTGGCTGTTCTCTCCGATGGCACGACAGGGGTGGGCTTTTCTGTTCAGCGTGTCTGGTGCATGTTCCTCTGAGCCTGCTTTCTGCACGTGCTGGCCTCGCAGTGTGCCTCTCGCACACTCCAGTGCTCCCCTGAGCTCTTCTTTCAGCTCTGCGCTCTTTGTGGTGTTTCCTCTGTTCTCCCTGTCCTTTGGCAATGGGGGTTTGAAGTCCCAGCAGAGGAGCACAGCTGACTTTCACATGAGCCATTTCCCTTCCAATACCAACAGCGCAGCAGGGGTGAGAAAAGCCTTCCTCAGCGCTCGAGGCTTCCCCTGGTGACATACTGGAGCTGGGCTGGCAAAGCACAGCCTGTGTGTGGGCCCTGGCTCATTGGGGCTGGCAGAGCCAGTGAACACCCCAGAGGCTGCTGCAGCCAAGAGTTGGGATCTCTCAGCCTGCCCCACTGCCAGTGCTTTCAACAGGTGGCTGGGGCACCGACTGCCATACTGGCTGGGTACTTGTTGCAGTCAGAGCTCTTCCCACGTCTAGGAAGGATTCCCAGGCTGAGGATGGGATTTTTTTACTGCAGAGAGGCATGGTGGGGGGAGCAAGCCCCTCCTTGGGGAGAGGAAAGCCCTTCTCTCCTGCCTCTGGCCCGGGCCCTGCTCAGCCTCCCTGAGCAGAAATGCAATCACTGCTCCAATTTTCCAAAGGAACAGGTAGTTTGGGGGAGAAGGGCTGCACCTACCTCCGAGCCGCAGACACAAAAACGTGTGGCAGATCTCATCACAGCACAGCCAGACTCATTAATGCAGGAAGACTTTGGTGGCTTTCTGCTCCTTACCTGGAGAGCTTCAAGCATCAAAACAGTCCTTCAGTGCTTTGATACTTTTTCTGCCTTTGCAAAGCAGTATTTGCAACTCATGCATCAGAACTCTTCTGAGAGCCCTGCTACTTGCAAGTGTTCTGGAAATTTGTGCTTTCATAGTATATGAACCTCTAAGGAGACATGAATCTTTCAGAGGCTTCATGCAAATAAAATGCAGCATTTTGCAGTCTTAGGCATAGCCTCAGGTTTCTCAGTTTTTCCTAACAAAGTACTGATTTTCTGCTCTTTTATTTATTTCTTCTAGTAAAGATTTTCAGTTCACACTTGGTTCAGCTCTATATAACCAACATAATCCTATTTTCTTACTACTATAACCAGATAATCAAGATGCCAAAAGCATTAGTATGGCTTGGGAATTCCCTTATTTTCTGCCTTAAAATTCTAATTGCAGTCATGTATGAACCTTTGGTTTGTAATACAGAAAAACATGATTTAGTCACCAGAAAAAAAGGACATGGAAATGTATGCAGGGAGATTCATTGTAATTTGGAATAATAATAACAAATAATATAATAAAATTCAATCATTGTAGCAAAGATGTAAGCTAGAACTGCTCTGTGTTCAGTAAAAAAAAAAAAGTCTCTGAGCATCTTCTCAGTTTTCTTTCCCCTAGAAAGGGGTGCAGGCAGACTTGCCATCTGTCCCACTTCTTAGCTATGGAGTTGTGCCCCTGGAGTTAATTTTCTAGAGTTAGTGACGTCCTACAGATGTCTTCAAAGCAGGGGCAGGGAGAGGAGCCGGACTGGGGTAAGGAAGGTTATGCTTACCTACAGTATTAAGCATCAGAGAATCCATACCAGGAGACAACTAAACACCTTGAGGCCATTGAAAACAGAGTGCCTGCTGACTGCAGGGAACCATTGGTTATTAAGGGCCAAGGGCAAGCATCATGTCATCAGTTTGTTTCTAACTTAAAGATAACGATCTTTAAATGCTGCTTTTCTGTTTTCCCCGCAGGTAAATATGTCTATCAGCCCATGACACCCGTAGAGCAGCTTCCCAGCACTGAAATACCTGTTTGCCCTCGGGAGTCTACAAACACCATCCAGATCTCCGTTTCGCTCACTGAACACTTTTTGAAGTTTGCACCCGTCTTCCAGCCCCCTCTGCCCCCCGACTCCCCGCAGTTCTGTACAATTGCAGACCTCTTCATTGACAATTACCGCGTGAAATGCATCAACGGGAAGATGTGCTACGTGCAGAGGCAGCCTCCCCCTGTGCCCCACAAGATAAAGCCCGAGGAAGTCCCTGTTCGCAATGCCTTAATCACAAAAGAGAGCAATACACCAAAAACAGATCACTGCTCATCCCCTTCCAGCTCTGAGGACTCCGGGATCAATGCAGTGGGGGTTCACTACATGGAGTCGTGCGACGAGGACACGGAGGGGGTGGCCGAACTAAGTTCAGAAGAAGATTACAGCCCGGATAGCAGCTGGGAACCAGATGAATGCCCGCTCTTGTCACCCTCGCAGTGCGAAATGGAAGTGATTGAGACTATAGAAACCACTGTGTAATCCAACAAGTTGGTATCAGATCAGTCCAGTTCCCACTCAGTAATGTTGCTTTTGTAGTATTTATATTTTCTGTTTTTTCTGACAATCCCTTTTCTCCAGTGCACTTGATATTTCAGATTCCTCATGGGAGTGCAGTCATGGGACTTGCATATTGGTGAACTAGCAGCAGCCTGAGCAATTTTAACATGTTCTCAGCCTGATCAGATCTCCCACGTCTGCACATAAGGTAGTGATAAATCTTAAGACTTTTATAGCTGAAATAGGCCCTTTTCTTGGTCTGGGTTACATCATATACTACTTCTCATACAAGGATGTGCCACTCAAGATGTTTCCATCTGTCAGGATGTTTGCAGTGGGCCTTCAAAGCACAGAGGGTGAGCTGGTGCAGCACGCCTGCGAGCAGCAAAACCAAGTTGCCCTTATTCTTTCTCAAACAGCTACGCGAGGTGCAGTGGCAAGAGGCTCTTTCCGTCTCTGTCCTTGCGCATTGTCCATCCTTTTCTCTAGTACTGGTGCAACCCTTCTTGAAGGCTGTTGGCACCACTCTTTCAGCGGGTTGGTATGGCAGGCTAGAGAATGCATAAAGTGCCTCCAACTTTTCTCCAGGCTATGCACCAAGCATCTGCCGAGTTAGGTCGGGCTCTGAAATCTCCCGAGAACGCAACTGTTGCTCTGGAGGGGGATCAATTGCCTGGATCCAGCTGGTCCCTTTTCTCTACATGGATCTCGGGAAGGGGATCTGGCTTTTGCAGCTCAGCAGGAGGGGGAGCAGGCAGAGATGAAGCACGGCCATCTAATACCATGCTAGACTGGGGTGTAAAATGATAGGCGAAGGAAGTGACTACCTCCAAACACACAAAATCCGCCCTCGGCTTTGCCTGCTGCTTCCTCCTGTGCTGTTTGGTGCCGGGCACGTGCACTCAGGACCAAATGGCCTCAGGGCCTGCATTTGCCTGAAGAGTAACAAAATTCAAAAAAAAGAAGTTTATCAGCCACACCACTGTGTCGGCAGAGCTCGGGGACAGCGTGGAGGTGCCCATGGGAGGTGGCCTACGGGCTCGGTGGTGCGTGTGCTTGTTAAAATACAGCCTAAGGTCATTCTAGTGGAGAGAAGAAGCTTCAGCTCCCACTCCTTTGCACCCAGTTCAAGAGCGGATTCTGAACAGGGGTTTCCTCAAATAGCTGGTAAGAGCGAGCTGTCTTGCTGGTGGTTTGGTTTCAGCCCTGCTTGACAAAACAAAAATGTGGTTCTCAGAAGATTTCAGTCAGCTTGAATTAGTTGGAGTCAATAATAACTGTGTTTTCAACAGCATTACTGAATTTCTTTGTGTATTTGCCATTTACGTTTCAAGTCATTGGTGAATACAAGGCTGTATAAATGTGTACAGTTTAGTGGTTGATACTAGATTATAGTCCATGTTATAGGATGGCTCACCTCTCTCACTGTATCCTGACAACGTATTACTAATTTTATACACTTTGTAATCAGTATCTTTAGAAAACATTTAGGCAACAGTGTGTGTATGTGCACATGCGCGTGTGCTAGTTTACCATAAGTGGTTATAAAGTAATACTGTACTTTTTAGACTAACACTTTCAGACAAAAATAATAGGTTTTATAGTTTTGATGACTTACATAAAAAAGTGCAATGCTTGTTAAATGAGGAACTTGGGCCATTGCATGAACAGATACATTCTCACAAGGCACCTGAAAATACTCTGTTTTTCTGAGGGCATTTAAACGAAGGCCGTAGTAAAACTAAATAGGATTTTTTTTTTTTAAGGGCAAGGTTGTGTTTTCTTGGTTAATTAAGGTTTCTAACAACATTTTAGTGTCTTTTGACCATTCAGACACATTCCATAGGTAGAAGGAAGCATTATGTATAAACCTACAGCATTTATTCATATTTAATCTTTCAATTGTAATCTGAGTGGAGAGCTGAAAAAGCTCACTCTTGTGCCTGGCCTGCCTGAGCTTTCTTCCCCGAGAAGGCTTCTCTTTCCCAGGAGGACAAGGTGGGCTGGCAGATGCATCCTCCCCAAGGGACTGGTGGCAGCATTGCCTTTCCCAAGGACAGGGCTTGCCAGCTCTCACTGCGGGTGCCAAGCACAGGAAAGCTCATCAGGACCCTCTGACTTGGCATGAGCTCACCTTGTTTGCAAGCAAGCAGGAGCCGCTGCCTCCTGCTGTTAGGGGGCACTGGCTGTGAGCACAGTGAAATTCAGTTGGGTATTTATGACCAAGACTTACCGTAAGATCCTGTGGTCTTGCAGGTTCCTATCACTGTCGTCAGGATACGTTCTTTCTTAACTATAAGTAATTAGCAATATTCACAAGCTGTGAGTGTCTCCTACCCAGGATTTGTTCAGATGTCTTAAGCACAATAAGCTGCCTCTTCCTTCTGTTGTACCTGTAAAACATCAGTGGAGTGCCTGGTGTGGGACAGGGCTAGTTCTGGAAAGCGTTTCAGCAGCCAGCACAGTGGCAGGTTTCTCACTGTGCTCCATCACACGCCCCAGTTCAGAAACACGCTCTTCACAGAAACGTGATTTCTTTTCTTTGCACAAACACTGGCATAGACGTGCTGTAAGAGACATGCCCTGGGCTCATTGCTCCACTCTGCCAGGGAGAGGTGTGTATATTCCCTCTTTAATAAAATACTAAACAACTGAAGTTCTGCTTGTCCTAACTGTATTTTCCATACTACAGTGAAACATTCTGGTATTTCCAGCAAAGGAAGGGTCACTTACTGCTTCAGATGGTGGAACCTGAAACACACACCCAGTGCTAGGCAGAGAAATGTAATAACCAGGTGGAGCACACCAGGCCCAGCCCCACCTGGGTTTGGGCACCTGGTAAGTACTGGGGCTGGTGGGCAACCTCACAGCCCAGTTCGCGCTCGCCTGTGAGAGAAGAGCTGCCCCAGTCAGGGGGGAGGACAGCGGGGAAAAGAGCTGCAAGCCCAGGCTGGTGTCTGGCAGAATTCAGCTGGCTGTAGCCCCTTGACTTACCTCTGACCAGGTTCACATGTGGCTGCAGGCTGGAAACATCAGTCTGGGGCACCATTTTGTAGTTCTTAACGCTAGTGGGGAGAAGGTGAGCACGCTGGGCATGCCAGGCCCCAGGGTGCATGGCGCTGGCACTGCTCCCCAGCCAGGTGGGCTCTGCACAACAGCTGGTGCTTTTGTGTTCCTTGGAGGCGGCAGCGCTGCCCTGTATTCCTGCCATCCAGTGTGAGCTCCGCATGGACCAGCCACACGGCTTGGTGCATAAGTTCTGTGTGCACGAAGAGCAACACCTGCCTGGTGCTGTATTCTTCCTGGGGGTGGCTGGGACCCTGAGGGTATGGTACCTCAAAACACCCAAGTGCTAGTGACAAAATAAACAGGGGGAAGAGGCGAGATAATGGTCACCAGACCAATAGCACACATTGTTAGGGCAGTATCTGGAGTGTGTTTCACAAGCCAGAGGTGACAGTATAGAAACACCACTGCTATTAGGTTGCAGCTGTGTGAGTAGAGTGATAAAGGTGCTGCTGGGAAGGGACACTGCCCAGTTTGGTATTGCAGAACAGTGGGTTGAGCTTAGTAGTGACAAACTTCTCTGACTATCAGCGCCCATCACACCGATCCTCTCCCCCTTGCAGTCCCCAAGGGCCTGCAGCACCTTTTTACACACACACACACGCTCCCCCCTGCCCCCCTCCAACACAGGTACAACAGTGCGAGAGGGGAGGTTTGTGCTTCACCCGCAGTGACAAGACGCATCTTTCTCTACCAGAGTTCAGTGAAAATTGTACTAAGAAAACAGCAGCCAGCAGCACTGCCAGACCAGCAGCCCTCTTACCCACTCCCTGTCTGCACAGCTCATGCAGGAAAGTTCAACCAAGGGCCTTTTTAATGGAAGTTTGTAGGAACACACCGTGCACAGGTTAGTTTGCTCACACATGTATCGTTTTCTGCGTTTTTCAGCCTTTTCCAGGTTTGCCTGTTCAGTGCCTTCAGACCCCACGGCTGCTGCCATGAGACAGTAGGCCAGGCCTTGGCAAAATGACTGCTTTTACTAGTAGTACAATTAAAACTCAGGTATGGTACCCATCCACAAAAACAACACAGCACCGTGAAACACAGGCTCTGGGCACAGGACAGGCCGCGCTCCTCCAGTGGAGTGGAGCTGACCTGGTTATTTGGCAAAGTTACCGCCGCTGCCGTGAGCCTCCAGGTCAGTGGCGGTAGCCCAGTGCTGCGCAGTGCTTTGGCACACTTGGTTTTGCCCCAGGAGTTCACAGCTTCCAGCCCAGCTGCCCCATGGCTGCCTCGGTTTAGTGAGAGGCGGCAGCAGAGCTGGGAGATCCCCCACTGCTACAAACCCACCAGCGCCCAGCAAGACTCAACACAGCACAGAGGGTTCTGGGAAAGGTGGCGGAGGCGGGGGAAAGTCTAGTCTTGTGATGGAAAGGCTTCCCAGCACCAAGACCTGAAGCCAGCCGTGGCCTTGCTGCAGCAGAGGCTGGAGACAGGAGCACTAGTCTTCAGCCAGTGGAGGCGGGGCCAGATGGAGCTGGAAGTTCTCGTTCTGGAAGACACTGCTGGTGGCTGGGTCACTGTGGGAAACGCTAAGCAGCCCATGCTTTTCACTGCCGTGGCCACGAGACAGTTCTGTCAGGAGAGCTAGCTGCAAGACAAAACCCAGACAGATCACTGTCCAGTGGCCTGGGCAGACTGCCTAGAAGCACTCGTGCAAGGTGCAGAAAGACAAAGTGCTCATGGGGGCTCACCTTTTACTTGCAGCAATTAGAAAAACCTTAACACATGTAAAGAAAAGGGTATACATGGTGTGTAGTGACCCTATAGAGCTCAGTGCAGGAGAACAGTCCTGAACTAAACAACTTTCCAGGTGTCTTTAGGTTGTTTTAAAGTTACATAATTGAAAAACAATCCCAGAAAGAGCTGAAAGTGCCAACAACTGCAGCCAAAACAGGCAGGAGGCACAAGGAAAACACAAGGGACAGAGGGAGCTGCGCTCTCCTTGGGACAACAGGGGGGGCAGGAGGAGGGAGCCTTCTGTGCCATCGCCGGAGCCACACAGTGTCTGGAGGAGAGGTTATTTGCAAATCTAAAAAGAATCCAAGAAACCTCACACCATGGACGCTTTTCAGGCCCAGCCCCAAAGCCAGAGGCATTTCCATGGTTTCACTGCCAGTGAATTCCCCAGCTCTGTCAGAGGCAGCGTGGCTGCCTTGTGATGTGAAACGGCCAGCTCTACGCACAGTAAATTGCCAGCACTAAACGAAACCCAAGAGAAAAGCCAAAGCCCACACTGCCAGTGCTAATATCTGGCTTGACAACATGCAAAATACCCTTCACAATTTAAAACCGAAAGGAAAACAGGTGGTACATACTCTTGAGGTTCCTCGGTTGAGTCGGCAGAGTTGGTCAAAAGCTTGGATTTGCTGAGGATCCAACACAGACTCTGAACTTGTCTGATAAAGAGAGTGAGAAGGTTACAGAAACAACACACAACAAGATGTCAAGTTCATATACACAGAAATTCATCCCTGCTCCTGTCCTTGGGCCTGGAGCAGCCAGTCTGCAGCCTGTTCGGAGGACTTTTTAAGCCATCTTTCCCCTGGCTTGAAGCCACTGTGTGCACCTTAGTTTTGGGGGAAAAAAAAAAAAAAATCCTATTGTTGCACAAAGGACAGAGATACCCTTACATCCACAGTGACTTATTGCTGGGGTCTCTAGCTGGTGGCAGACAGACTAACAGTACTAAGTTTCCTTTGGGGGAAGAAAAAAGGAAAAAAAAAGAAAAAGAAAAAGGAGAGGCAGAAAAAGAGAGAAAGAAAAGGGATGGGCAAACTCCCCCGCAGCCAGCTGGTAAGAGAAGTAATGGGTCTCTGTGGACGAGCAGCCTCTCCTGGGCTCTTCCCCAGGCAGCAGCAGCTCCCCCCAGTCCTTTCTCGTCATCTCCAGATAGTCTCCCCCAGCCCCGCTCAGCCTCCCTACTGGGTCCCGACACAGTGCTGACTGCAGCATGCTGTGGTCGGGCACAGATTATGCGTGGCTATTATGGGGAATGATTACTGTGCCAATGACTATTATCTACTAATGGTATCTCTGCTAAGGTCCTTTTTTTCCCCTAGTAGGATGTTACAGACTAAAAGCTAGGAAATGAGGGGTGAAAAGGGAGGGGGCGGGCAAGGTGACTCACACATCAGTGGCCGCCACGTCCCCTGAGGAACCGGACACAACAGACATTGCGGTACCACCCAGCAGTGTCAGCGTTTGCGGGGTACCAGCACTTGGGTACAAGGATAAGTGTCACACCAGCAGTGCCAGGGCAGTTACAGAGTTGCAGGTGAGGGCAAACAAAATTGCAAATAAAGGGACCATAGCCTGCAACAAGAGCATTAAGGCAAGGAGGGCTGCATACATACTCAGACTCCTTTAAAAGGCATCATTTACATATCTCGGGGAGAGATGACAGAGCATCACAGATTCTTGTAGGTTTGTTCCATTTTATCGCAATGTTTCTATTTTGAATGTTTCTGCTCATATTCCAAAGCAAAAGCATCATCAAGAAACTACAACAGGAGTCAGGGAGAACAGCCTCCCTCATGAGCAGCAATCTGGCATCTGTTGTCTCTGGGGATCTATTTTTAAGGGAACATTCAATGTTCATTCTCAAATATTTTCCCCAAAATATATTTCTCAAGGGCTATTAACCCAAAATGCTACAGTCCTACCAGTGGGTACTGACTGAAGTTGCATTTACTTTAAACTCTCTTTGGCAAGGGATCAAGCCCAACATGAAGAACTAGTATCGCTGCGTTCAAGGAGTGCAATCAACTGGAATTGAGGCTGAACTCCTGGCCCCATGAAGGCAGAGGGGGCTTCGCTGTTCCTCTAGAGTCAGGCAGGGTCACCAGGAGTCAGGACCGTTCCTGGTCTCTGCATTTACAGGCTCCTACCAGCAGCGAGGCCCTTCTCCCAGGGTAGGCATTCTCCTTTGGGGTTGCAGTGCATTCGCTGTAACACCCAGCTTGCTTTGTACTTCTSATGCTTTATGGTGTGTTCAAAGAGCATGTTCAAAAGCTCTGTGAAGATGACTCCCAGTCCTATTTGGGGAAATAAGCACATGCTACAGGGACACGGTGCTGTGCGGGGCACAGCACGCTGGCTCCCAAGCTTCTCTGGAAGAGCTCGCCATCAGCTCTTCACAAGAGCCAGCAAGACTTGGCAAACACTCTAGAAAGCACACTGCAATAATTATCCTAAGCCTGCAATTATCCTAAGCCTGGGGTACACTGCCATCCAGGTTTAAGGTACAGCTTGTGGCTGCTGCTGCCTGGGGGGGCTGCAGTCTGCATTACAGCTCTGTCTCACAGCCCCAGAGAAGCACCCTATATCCTGGGCAGAGCTAAGGGCCTCTTGGACAAGGCTCCTTCTGAGCAGCCCTGCCCAAAGTGGATGACGAGCTGCAGTCTGCAATGGGTAAGGTCTGGGGGCAGAGAGAACAACATTTTGCCAGAGATCACACTGTCTTAGCCTTTGACTCAATTTTTAATCACCACCCAAGGAAAAAGGGAAATCCTGCTGGCAACTGTGCAATGAAAATCAACTTAAGTGAGCTGCCTTGAAAGAAAGTTACTGTGGACAAAACCCAGAGCACAAACACTGCGGGGAGACAGGTACGCCACCACGCAGAGCACCAGCACTGGCACCAGCCTTGGCTTCCCCAGGCGACACTACGCTCCCTCCCAGCAGCAGCCCACCACCCTGCACTGGCAGGGCCTTCTGCTCCACCTGAGTGCCATGTTGTTCCCAGACCTCAGCAAAATTCTTGATCTGGGAATGCTTTACCCAGACCCTTGGGTTTGTCTTCTCATGCTCTCCCACAGCACCTTTACCTGTCCGTCTCTTCTGGCAGCTCCTCCATCACATGCTCCCCCTCCTACTCAGCTCTGAGCAAAGCACAGCCAGGGCAGAATCTGGCCACCCACCCCTTCATCATGTGAATGTCCCAGAGATGGCTCAGAACTGGCAAGCCCAGGAGTGCTCTGGGCGAAGATGCACTGAACCCACCACAGGTTTCCTGAAGCCTGAATCGTTCCATTACTTTCCTGAAGCCACGTGCATCTTGCCTTTGAGATGTTCATCAGACAGTCTGAGAAGAGAGGAATGTCCCGAGTGCAGATCGCTTATGCTGGAAGCATGTGCTCAAACTCACTTCTTCCCCCTCCAAGATATTCTTTGCATTGTAAATAACTATTTGCTAATCACCAATCAAGGAGCCAAATGTCCATATTCCCTGCACACACGGCATAGGCTTTGAACCAGAGAGCCTATGATGGTGAGGGTCACGTATTCACAGCTGGCAGGTTGTACAGGCGCTTCCAAGGCACACGCAGATCATTCTCACTTGGAAAAACAACAACAAAAAGCAAGAAAAAAACTGCCCTCCACAGTTGCTGTGGCCACAGGCATTCAAGGACAAGGAAAATGCAATATAATTGGCCTCCCCTCTTCTGCTATCTCTCTACCACACGTATGTAACTATCAATCAGACTGTTCTCCAGGCTGAGGAGCTGAAATATTGCAGGCAACTCTTTCTGTTGTCATGGAAACAACCGCTGTCAGGCCTTTACCTTTTTTAACCATGTCACTAAAGGCATGTTTGCATTCAAGAGCTACAGGGAGGCTCTCAGAGTCCAGCATCAGCACTCGGGCATTAGTGGAGTCCACTTGGCTCACTCACTGACCCTGCAACACAGCTTCTGCCTCCAGTGCTACTGCAGGGCCAGCCAGCTCTTTATTGTCTAGATCAGTACAAAGCGGTTCAGCACCTCCAAGCCATTTCCAGCCAAATCCTTACGCTCCTTTGGAAAGACCTCAGACTAGACGCAGAACCCAAGAGATGCAATTCATCCCCTTGAGGATCTGGGCCAGCAAGGAGAAGAAGGGTTCCTTTTTGTTTTACAGTTCTCATAGATCCCACCACTATAATGCTAATCTCCATCGCGCATTTTGCTTGCACATACTCCACCCCTCTCTGGTAGTCACCACACAGCCCTCCTAAGCCTGCAATTATCTTTAATTTAACAGCTACAAAATCCATCATCAGCTAGTGCCTAAGCAAAGCAGATCATACAGCAGCTGTAAGCAGAGGCACCGTTAATAGTCACGCCAAGAGATCAATCTAAGTGCTGCCTCTCAGAGTCACACCTTCCACAAAAGATACTGCTACATCAGTTAGAGCATCAGAGCACCACATTACCCCAGGGAGCTGCTCCATAACACAGGGCAGATGCAGCCAGAAGTCCTGGGGAAGGTTTCGGGATTCCTAGGAACAAAAGCAACACCCACCTCCTCATTTACAGAGCTGAATCCACAGGCAGTGGACACCAAGTCCACCCTCTGCCATTCCTCCCCTGCAGCTGGACACTTATTTCACCATGGCTCAAGTAGCCTTACAAAAACGTACCCAAAGTTAGTTTTTTAATGAGAGCGGAGCCAATTACCATAAAACTAAGTCAGTCTACTTCTCTTCCACAGGATAAGGACCTGCTGTTTTCATGATACTCCCAGGAACCTGGAACAATCAACGAAAAAGAGAGCAAGGCAGGCAGCTGCTCTGACCCAAAGTCACTAGAATGACACTAACATTACAAAATTGTTCATGAACTTCAGAAAACCTCAGGACATCCCTCGTAGAACAAAAGCGTGCTGCTGCAGACCTCTGCAGAGCTACTGCAGAGTAATGCACCACTGCTACGGGACAGACACAGACTGGCCGATCACTGCGGAGGTGGAAACAGAGTCTTGCAAGTCACTCTGGGCAATGCGGCAAGCGGGCAAAGCTTTGCTGGGAGGAAGTCCCAGAGCCACTGTAGCTGCGCTACAGCAGCAGGACGTGCTGCTTCAAGACCAGCCTCCAGAGTGTTTCACTACTTACCTCTGCTAGCGCACACAGGAGCGAAACCCCTGGCAGCAGGCCAGGCCCTGCCTGCTCCTGTTTGGATGCAGAGGCAGCCGGTACCACTGGGGCTGGCAGTGGCAGGCAAACCAGGACCTGCTGTCTGCAAGTAAACAGAAGCACTGACTCACCAAAGCCCATCACAGAGCAGCCTTCCCTCAGCACTGCTATAGCAGAAGCAATCTGTCACACCGGTCTGCGCTACAGCTCTGTCCTCCGATCTCTTCAGAAGCAGAATGGGAAAGGCAGATGTCTCTTATTTCCAGTTGAACTTAGCTGAACTTAAGGAGCAAACCTCCCACACAAGGCAAGGGAGAGGGCAGGCTTGTTTGTGCTCTAATAGACTCACTGCTGCTGCAACACGAGATACTGCAGTGACTGAGGAGAGAGGAGGAAGGAGAACTGTCTGTATTAAGTATCTAGAAACACATTGGCATACCTCCATTCTCCCTCTGCTACCTGGTCTGTTTAGCAGCTCGTGCTTACACCAGGCACTGTTGGAATACTTCCTTGGACTTCCACTGATGCCTTCAGCCAAAGGAGCAATAACGCTGTTCAGGATTAATTAGATAAACACAAAAAACACATATCCTCACCGGACACTATGGCCCAGCAGGTGAGATATTTATTTATAATGTAGCAGGCTTCGAGGGAAGCATGGCAGCACATGGATTAAACATTACAAAAAGATGATGCACAACAGGCCTGTGCTCAGGCTGATCTCAGTTCAGTGCCTAAACCCAAGAGGACAGAAGCGTCATGCATGAAGGCAAATGATTCATTTTCTAAACATGAGCTAAGAGGTCCCACAAGAGCCAACCACAGAAGACTCAAGAGGTGCAGTGTCCTCTCAATGGCAGGAGTCTGGGGAGAGAAAGGGAAGGCAAAGACATGTAGAAGAAGGAAGCAGTCCTACTTGGTGTAAGAAGGATTAGTGACGACTCCTGCCAGAGGCTTATTGATAATGTGACCCCAAACCTTACAGAAAACCCAAGCAGACGCCTCTGCTATCTGTCCCCTTCATAGCTCCTGATACACACACAGCAATCTGTTACTGCTGTTTAAGAGAGAAGTTTATAATGTGCTTAAGAAAACTCTGGTCCCGGGAGCTCAGCTGAAGCTGCCCAAGCCTGTCTATGCTCAATTCACATATAAACCAACAAAACGTACTGTTTTCATTGTGCAACATGAGGGTAAAAGGAATGGGGAGGGAGGCGGGACATGGAAACTGCAGCTTTCCATTTAAGGGATTTACAAGAGAGAGATGCTCATCTGCCACCTGCATTTCTGAAAGCCGCCCTCCAGAACAGCCAGTGACGCCCTTGGCTACAGCAACCACCACTGAACCAGCCATAATTCCCTCTCATCCCCTCCCATCTGGGGACTACAAACTGAACCAAAACCTCAGCTTCTATTTATTTTGCTTCCCTCCTTCAGAGGAACATCAGAAGAAAGGAGTCATCTGCACCCTTCTTAACCCTTTGGCCTTTTGGTTATTTCTCAGCTTGGAATGAGTACAAACCACGGAGGGGAGCAGCAATTGCCCCCTCCAGCAGCAGCATCAAGCACAGCACCACAGGCAGAGGTTACTGGCAGTGCAGCACACTGACTCTCCAGCCTGTGCTGGGTCTGGAAAAGCGGCCTCTCCTAGCAGATGGAAAGTCACACGCCTTCTTTCCTGCCTGTGCTCCAAGGCAGATCTGCAAAGACAGACTGAAAGCTTGCAATTTCACAACGAAGATGTATGTAACGAGCTGTGCCTGTTCCTTGGAGAACAGATACATGACTGGCAAGCACTGTGCTAAACTACACATAACTACTGGCAACAGGGACTGATGCAGTTTGTGGGAATATCAACAGGTTGCAACAGCCCGGCATCTGTCACCATGTTTAAATGAGTCTGTTCTACAGATCCTCCTCAATATGAAATGTTTTATTAAAAGGGAGGAAATTTTCATCAAATTGTAAGAATAGTTTCTCTGAAATTGAGATGTAAAGTAAAGCACAGATTATCCACTGAAATTTTGCCATCTTTCCTCTTAACCAGGACACAACACTTCCCCAGGTGATCCTAGGAGCACAGACCGGTCTCACTGGTTTTCGCTTTAGGCAGTCTGAAAGTCAGCTGTCTCTGCTTTTTGTTAGCCTCTCATGGGTCCTAGAGTGCAAGACTTTGGATTGCAGGCAGTAAGAGGAAACTTCTGCCAGGCTACAGATTGCTATATATGAAGGCCAGGGAAAACAATTACAATTCAGTCTGATTTTCTCAAATAAAACCCCAACAGAATAAACTAACCTATGAAAAATCCAAGAAAATAGTCAATTTTTATTTAAAAGCTGCTAAAGGATAATTATGTTTTTGAAATTAGTGGTTTTAAATTTGTGTTTTGTTTTCAGTTTTACCTTTGGTGCCAGTCCTCCTCTAGCTGCTAGTTAAGACTCCCGCACTGGGTTTTCTTCTAGCTAAATCACTTTTGTTTCCAATATATTACAAGAAATCTTAAAACACAGATGTTCTGCTGATGAGAAACCAACGGTACAAAGCGTCTGCAGTTCCTTCCTCACATGGATTTCCTACGCATTATTGAAGAGTTAAGGAATCTACCATCAAAACCAAAGCTAAAGGACTAGGCATTTTCTCAGTTAATATGTACGTGGGAATATTCTCTACGGAGGAGAATGCACAATCTTGTAACTGTATATAATGCTAATTATCTGCTTGGTGTCTTTTGGGGGGAAAAAAATCATGCCTGGATATTTTCGAAGTTATAAAGCCCTTGGAAAGTTTTTATTTTGCTGGGAGTCAAGCTAATAACTGATGGTCACCATCACACTGAAAACAGTAAAATTGGCTCTGTCTACCAATTGATGGAGGTCATGTAACATTTGTCTAGCTCTAAAATAAGTATTGGCAAAAAAAATGTCCTAAACCTTCATTCTTACCCAACAGAAAGCGCACAGACACGCTGCAGAGGGACGTTTAACATCTCAGTTAAGTGATACAGTATGGTACCAACACCTCACAGGTGGAAGTTGGTCAAGAAGCTCCGAGTTGGATGGAAGGCTGTGTTGCAAAGAGGGACACTGGTGGCAGGCTGCAGAACAGAGCTCAAAGGTAGAGTCTGACAAACTGGATTAACTATGGATCACATTCATTGTCCGTCCTGGCGTGACTTGACAGGATTAAACTCCTGAATAAAACATATTTGCCATCTGGACAGCTCTAACAACAGTGCCCTTAGAACTCACACGCATTCTCAAACACAGAATAATCAAAGCATGTCAGCTTAGGGGTTCATGGCGTTTTCTGCATAGCTTATGGCCCAAGAGCCAAGACTGTGTTCCTCTCCCCAGTCCCTAGCATGTATGCTGGCAGAATAAATGGAAAACAAACTAGCTCACTGTAACAAGGCAAATTAGTTTTGGAGATCAATGACTAAGATTTCAGGACTATTTCACTTACGTATTTAGGCAAAAGCCCAGCTACTGTGCTTTCACCTAATATGCCTCAGTTAACTTCAAACACCACAATGCAAAAAAGCATTGCAAGTTTTAAATTGGATTAAAAAAACACCACAAACACACAAGCTTTCATTTCTTTTAACACTCATCTATGGTACGATATAAGGTAAGGAGGACAGGAAAGATGATCAGTTTAGACACAGAAGATTACCCTTGGGAAGACAGCAAAGTTTAGGGGATAACACAGGAAGCACAAACTTTTGGTAGCAAAACCAGAGGAAAAGCCCCTTTGCCCTTCTCTCGCTATTCCCCTTTGCTGGGGCAGAAGTCTCAAGCTCTCATCACAGCAAGGCTCTATTTAAATAAGTGCTATCACCAGATTCAATAACGGTTCAGTGCTGGCTCGTGGCATCTCTCCACCTCCCCCAATTTCAAGGCGATTACTACAGAAGTCATGCATGCAAAGCAGGGACCGAGAAAACACTGTCTGTTGGGCTGTCATTTCACATATAAATCTCAACAACATTGCAAAATTCAGAGTGACAGTCTTTGTTTCAACAGAGCAGAATTAGTACTATGAAATGCACTCCAGATGCTCAGTGGCATTTCTCAGTATGAATCTATTCCTAATTCAAGGCTTGCTAAGAAAATAAATACCTAAACTGAAGATGGAAAAAAAAACACGTTAGATTTTGCCAAGAGACGGACTAAGCTTTCAGGGTCTTCAAAGTGGTTGCAAAGAAATACCCTCCCCCACAGATCTATATGCAAAATGTCCCAGAAGCTTTGGAGCTGGCTCTCCCGGGTCTAGGGGAGGCAGGGCTGGAAGCACAATTGTGTTAGCGTAACCTCCCTCTGGGATTTCCTGTTCATTGTTTGCAGCAACACCAGCTGTGGGAGCAAGAGCAGCTTGACCAACACAGACCTCTGGGTCTGCCCGGTGTCAGCGGAGTTGAGAGGGAACGCAGAGAAGCCCTTCACCAGAGAATTGCAGCACCAAAAGGCTGAACAAACCTTGGGACAAATAGAAATAAATCCCTTCTGAGCCTAGGGTGGCACCAGAGACCAGTGACCACTGCTATCTTCGACCCAGGCTGAGAAGGACCCTTGGGAACACATGAATGTGGCTCAGGGTGGAGGGGAGCCCTGCAAGTCTCCCCTTTCCTTCAGTCCCTTTGCTTGCCCACACCTCCTCTCTCCAGCATCATGCATCATCCACAAGGCTAGTGTAGAAAATGCATCTTTCAAACAGACCTCAATTCTGCACAGACCAGTGTTGTGTCAAAACAAGCATGGGGAGCTTAGCTGTTTTCATGCTTAATTCTCTACTTAAATTTACTTGAGGCTGCAAAAGACCAAACCCTGCCACACTGGCATGCACCAGCCTGCCTCCAGCAAGTGCTTCTGTGCTCCAGCTAACCCTCCTCACCCTTCTGCTTTTGGCTCCAGCGGAGCCAGGCAATACGCACATCCATCTCCTCCACTTCACGTTCCCAGCACTTCCCCGTAAGAAAAAGTCTGTTCTGTAACTCATACTGCCTGGCCAGATTAATCGTTACCTCACAGGGTTAATTAACACTACTGAGTGGCAATTGTTAAGCAAACAAACCTCCTGGAGAAGCTAGAGATTTTACAGTCTTTTGCCAAGTCTAAATATATTCAGCTTTTTAAAGATCTGACTGTGCAACAGTTTAATCACATGCGAGTACAACAGTTAAATATTATAATTTAAATATATGAGGAACATCACAAACTTGGAGAGGATCTGGGACATCAGGAGGAGGAGGTGGGGGGCTTGAAGCACTGCTCGGGCTCTGATGAGCCAAAGCCAAGCTCTGCTGGGCCGGCTGTGTGAGGAGCAGGAAGCAATGGGCTTCTCTGCCAAGAGCACATGACAGACAGCAGGGAAGCATCCAGCACTCTCAGATGGTTTGGCATGGACATTTTCTAGCTAGCGCTAGATGATCCATGCTGTAACCCCTTTTCTTCCCCATCCAGTCTCTCCATGTCTCCCTTTAAGCCCTGAGTCCCAGCCAGCCCCTCACTTTTACAGATGGATCAGTTAAATAAAGGGAAGCACCTTCTCCTCCCTGCCCCGATCATTCCCATGTCATCTGGAGCATTTTCTGCTTCATTCTGCTATGGCGTATGTCCAGACCGGTATTAAAGGGGAGACACAGGGGTTCTCTGACTGACTAGCCCATGAGAAATCCAGTGATAACCAAGTTATAAGGCACTGGTATAAAACGTCAGGCACTTTAACGATGAATGTAGTTTTAGTACTTAATTTTGCCTTTAGCTTTTAAAGTTAAACCTGGTCTGTCACACCCATTTGCACACATTCCTTTGGAGCAGAAGTGTAGAGGGTAAAATATGGGGCTGCTGAATCTGCCTAACTTTAGAGCCAGTACCCATATTTCACTGTAGCAGGATGGTACACAAAATGACGAGCATTTGTAAGCAGACTGTTTGGATGACAGTCGATTTACAGTCTCCTGGGAAAGCTTTTCTTTCTGTCACCATGTAAGAAACTAACACGACTTGACTGCAAAGATTGCATTGTGTTCCCTACATTCCTCAGAAATTACTTTTCCCCCAAGTCTCCCTTCAAGCAGGAAGCTTCTTTTTTTGTTAATACAAAAGCTGATGGAAGTTGACTAATGCTGTTAGCTATCTTTTGATCAGAATTGATTTGGCAGAAATTGAAATAATCTGGTAGAAGAAAACTAAAGTACTACTATAAAAACGTACTCCAAGATTGAATTACTTTGGTTTCAGAAGTGGAAAAACGTTGCTTTACATGCATCTGTGCAGTGACAAATGCACAAAGTACCTTGAGGCATTTAGGAACAAACCCTCATCAGTGACCACCTTCTCTGGAACATGGGGCAGCGGAGTTCAGCTCCCCACGGTGCAATATCCCTAAAAGACATCCCAACAGGCTACCTGCCTTTTTTGCTTACAATCCACAGTACCATGCCAGGAAAAAGACAGAAGCATGCATATTGAGACTGGACTTCTGTTTGAATTAGGGATGGTGAAACTTCTTGCACACAAATACTGACAATAAATACAAACTAATTATCTGTTCTGTCACCCAAATCCAGCTGCATTAGTCTTGTTTACACACAAGCTTCTTAAAACATTGTGCAAGCACTTAGCAAGTCAAATCAATTCCAGATCTTTTACCCAGAGCCAGGTTATCTGTTAGGAAGGTAGAACGGAGGCTCCACAATCCAGCCACAAGGAACATGCCAGCTTTTAATACAAGTTTTATATAAAACACACCTAAAAATAGTTTGAAAGGAACTGTCCCAAGTGGCCCATCCCAGGCTTTCACAAACAAAACGAAGCGGTGGATGCATCTAGCCGGCAATCAGCTGCAAGCATCCAGCTTCCCCTCACGCTGGCTAGCAGTTCCCAGACCTTCTGGATGAACACATTTCCATTACTTCCACAGCTCTGTATACTCACACCAAAACAAAATGACGTTCATAAACATGACTAGTTAGCTGCTGATACTGTTTGACAGTTACTGATCATGGGCCTGTCTGGAAGCAAAGACAGACATGAGAATAAAGCGATGAAGTCTATAAGCACTGCTTGAAGTTTACTTGAAGAGAAACTGCCTTACAAACCTTACCTGTGCCAAGGATGCTCCATTTCCTTTTTTTAGCTCTGAGAAGTTCTCACTCAGTTTTCCTCCCTTGTTACTTGAGTTGCATTTATAGCACATCCACCTCATCAGGCCTTTGGTTACTGTCCCACACTCTTTACTCAGCAGACACAGCGAATGGTACAAGTGGCCACAGCTGTAAAGAGAAGAAAACTCTGCTAGGTGCTTGAAAGCAGGGTAACGCAGCTTGACAGCTCTACACTTTGGAGGGGAAATCACTGGTCAATGGAAAACAAGGCTGCTTATCTGTAAATACAGATCAGCAGTGTATACACTCCCTTCGTACCTCCACACCCTCCTGTAGTATTTCTAGACTTGCAAAAATAACAGTAGACGTCCATTTGCTGATACAGCTACAGATCATAATACTAAGGTAATAATGATCTTGTCTTATTTTACAGCCACCTGGTCACAGACAGGAATATTGGAGATGCCAACAGAGTACATAGTCAGGGCTGCAGTAGATCCGAGATGTACGAATACAGGCAAATGAATCCAGGGTGCTGCAATTGCACAAACTGCATTGCTGGGAGAGATGACAGATAAACTGACAGCTTACTGAACAGCTCTCACAGAATTGTAAGGCAATTCTTTCCAGCTGAGACAGAGCTGGCTGCATGCAAAGAAGGCTGGCTCTGACAGGTTTGATGAGCCAGCCCTTTTACAGTGCAAGGGAGCAGGGATACATGCTCACAGGAATACATATGATTACTTGTGCAAGTCAAAGACCAGTAGCTTTTTTTTTCCTTTTAAAACTACTAACATGATCACAGCTGTGACCCTATCCCTTAACTTTACCTGAAAACAATGATTTCATCAGCAGTTTCTTGCCTCCTTTTGTACTGCTGTAGACAAATGCAGCAGTAATCCTGCTTTGGGGTAAGCCCTCTAGTGACAGAAGCTCTTAGGTTACACAGGGACCAGTGGAGATCATGGTTTAAAAGATTCGTAGTTGTCTCTAAAAGGGTCTGTGTGGAAGACAATATACAGAATAACTAGGTCATTTTGTCATCTCCAGACTGGAGAAACTTCATACTGATCAATTCTTCATAACAAGCAGCTTAGCAGATTACTAAGAGCAAAACCAACCCAACAAAATTTCTTCTTTTTGTACGTTTTCTAGCCACTGCCCTCAAAATACTTATCCTTTCATCACATGTTAATGGAGGCAGTAGCTTTTCACTCTTAAGTAGATTAAGTCCTTTATTGATTTTTGTCAAAGAGCATTGACAGAGACGTGGTAGGCTCATTTTGTCATCTTCCATACCAGACCCCCCTTTTTTTCCCCTCTACCTGGTAAGCTACTGCTTACATCCCCCATTTTAGGAGAAACACGCTGACAAAAATCAAAGCCTAAATGCACTATCGCAATTAAAATACGAAAAAACCACTGAACTTCTCATCTGCTAGTTCTTCCCAACTGAGATTTCCATTTCTGAAGAGCCAAAAGCAAAATACCCTTAGTTTTTAGCGGTCAGTGCTTCTTTCAGCAACAACAGGTATCAGGCATAGGTGCTCTGGTCCATGATCTATCGATGCTCTGTAGCAGCAACTCACAAAACGCTGCAGAGGTTGCACCAGTGGTTCACATCTGGCCTAGTCCAGATGTGACATGCAGCCTGTACCAGACAACTGCCAGGCAATGACAGAAGACCTGTGCTGCTCAGAGCAGACCTTTACCAAGAACCCAAACAGAGATAATGGCTTTTTATGTTCAGCCCTCTACAGTAAAGCTATTTTCCATTTTATTTTTAAATTGGATGCTGCTGCATGGAGGCCTGAGCAGTAGCTAGGATGGTAGTGGCGTATGGTAGGCAGAACGAGGGAGGGTGAGTTTGGAGGAAGGCTATGCATTCTGTTTTGGGGAAAATGAGTTTTAGAAAACTGTTGAAGTTTGGAGACTGCCTGGGATTTGAGACTGGACAGAGAAAGGCAGGAGTGAGATAAAGGTGAAATCTCATCAGGTGACAAAGGAAGTGCAGCATTACCATTGGGAAGTGGCAAAACAGCCTAATTTAAAAAGGCACTTATTTAAAACCCCATAAAAAGACAAAACATACTGGATTTGTGCCTTTTAATCCCTAACTGCAGGATAAGCTGGCGAAAAAGCAAATGTTTATCCTTCCAGTACATTTAATGTAAAACTGAACTACAGAGGTGTTCACTGGCAGGACCTGCCAGTCCCTTCACTTGCAATCTGTCTGTGAGCAATACAAACTCATTCCCCTTCCCYCAGTCACACAAATATAAATCACTTGCATGTCCATTTACTTTGCCCTGCAGAGAGAAATGGCAAATGAGAGAGAGTAGTAGGCTAGATAGCTAAAAGTAATCCCTGTATACAGCAGTGGACAGAACAGAAATGCATGCAACTTACTTGTTCATAGTTAAAAGTGTCCAGCATTCCCAGGACAAGTCCTTGAATTTCTCCAAGTTTCCCTTTTCCATAAACTGGATCCTGTATGAAGAAATGAAAAGCTGCAGCTGAATCACAGGATATGACCATTCTGGCTTTTTTTTTTAATAATTTTTTTTTTTGCAAACGGAAGTTATGACTCCAGATTTAAAGACACTGTACGTGCACAAGGACAGCAGAATAATCCTATGTATTGATGGGAAAATTGGTAATTAGCAAAACTGAGTAGATGACAACATCAATACTAATTACTGTGCTTGGGTCAAAAGACTTCACATGTGACCTTGGAAACTTCATTCAGGAGATGCAAGAGCTGACTGGAGAACGCATTTGAGGAATATCGAAGAAAACAGCAGAAAACACCCTGCAGCAACACAGGAGGTATCAACTCCATCTGTGCTGCCGCTTGACACCCACTGCTGCTGGTCAGCGAGCTCCTGGGCTGCCTGCAGGGCTCCAGGCCCCATGCTGCCAGTGTGCTTTTGCCCAGGTCAGAGGGTAATTCACTCCTCAGTCTCTGTGCATCCACAGGTCACCCTCAAGCTCATTCAACACGCCCTCAGCTGCAGGTTGAAAGCACACAGATCCAGTGGGCTGTGTAGCTGCACAGCAGTATGCAGGAATCCTGGGCAATCCTGTGCAGTATGCAGGAATCCTGGGCAATCCTGGTCTCACATCGCAGATGACAGAACATCATCTAGGGAACAGGGGCCTGGGGCTCTTCAGCTGCTGCAGGGATGATTTCCCCGTGCCCTGAGCAGCTTTATTTCCATGTCCCAGCAGCACAAGCGAAGGGTTGTGGTACAAGTTATTGCCCTGGTGCATCTCAACCACCTTCCTTAGGCCTGCTCCAAACCAAACATCCCCTTCTCCACAGCCATCCTGGCACCCGCTGAAGCATCGCTCAGTGCAGGACAGGAACCCTGGTCTAAGATGCATCTCCCTGTTCTGGGGTGAGCTTAGCAAGGAGCCCTTTGGGAGCTGCTCTCTGTGACAGTGCGCAGCCTCTCAAACAGGCGGAGATGGGCAAAGCACTGGAAGAGGGGAGAGACTTCTGCAATGCCATTCCCTCCTGCCGGGCCCTGTTGCACAAGAAGAGAGCAGGCTCCTGCTCATGGGCACACTGGACCATGCCAGGAAATACCTCTGGCCCAAAAACCAGCATGGTCAGAGTTTGCTGACAGCTCGTAATGGCCACAAGCATTAGCAGCCACCAGCACTAGTGTCTCCTGGGCAGAACTGACCCTGAAAGACCTCTCCATGCAGTTGCAGAGGTGCCCTGTCCCCTACCAACATGCAACATGGCACCACTTCCGACACGCATGTGCCAGGAACACAACTTCCTCCTACTTGTCTTTGCAGCAGCAGCAAGATCAGACTAGAACGCAACACAGCGATATTTCGCTAAAGAAGATGCCCTGCAAGATGTTGGCTAACCAGCTGGGATCCAGCCAGTCTTTGTGTCTTTAACATAAATGGGAAGCAAGGAAGAGGAGTTGGGTTAGTAGCAGAATCTACTACTGGCTACTGCAGTGGTGTGGTCCACACCGTGCAGCCCAGCTTCAGTTCTGTCTCTGTGGCCCAGACAGTCTGATCTGGAAAAGAGCAAGGCTGTGCCCTCCCCGCCCCAAACTGGCACCAGCCAGGCACACACGTGCCTATAATCAGAACAAGTCTATTCAGGAACACCTCAAAAGAGGATCAGGGGAAATCGTCTTTGTGTAACACACAAATCCCAGAGACTGACAGGCAGTCATTGAACTGGACCTGCAAAAAAGCATTTTGCCCTGCTGGGAGGCAGGGATATGGGGGAAGCCTGCTGAAAGCTGAGAGAAGCTGACTGGTGGAATGGGCAAGACATTGGCAAAAAAATAGACAGACTGGCAAGATGTGAAAAGGAAACTAACCTAGAGAGTAGAAAAATGATGGAGACACAGTGGAAACTGGAACAGAAGGAGCTGGATGAACAAGCTCTGGATGAGAGGAATGAGAAAAGAAGTAGGAGCAAGGCTGATTCCATGCTGGGACTGAGAGCAAGGGAGAGAAAGGAGAATCACGAGTGAAAAAGCAAGTTGACAAAGATGACTAAAGTAGCATGGAACTCACACTGCAAGATACTCAGAGAGATCACCAAAACAGCTATAGAAAGCAAGTCAGGCAATTTTTGAACAACAGTCTTCACAGGAAATGTGACAGGCAGAAACGCCAACGTTCAAGCCTAAATAAAAACAGCACTGAGTAATAGCACTTGAGTCAAAAACAGCTGTACATTTGGAATATACAGAAGAGCTCGACATGCTGCAGAGGCTACTTTTTTGCTAGGTGAACAGTACAGCCTCAAACAACACTAAGTTTTCTTTCTGCATGCGTAATTTAAAAGCAACAGCATAGAAAGTACACTACACTGAGTCACCATATGAATTACGGAGAGCAACAGGGAACTCAGGACTTCCAACACAGCATGTATGTGATCCATAACATAGAGCAAGTTATTTTTGTGTCCACCAGATACTCACTTTTCTAAAACACTCGAGTACATGGCCAAGGAAACCCAAACAGGTAACTCACAAACTGTACAGATGCAACCATTTACATATAGCAACTCAAACTTCCCAAGCTGCAATTAGAGACTTTCAAAGCAAGTGTTTCTTGTCTGGATAGAGAGAGAGGAGGAAGAAGAGCTATGAAGAAGAGAGAAGAATAAAAGAGCCACCTACAGCTTTGCAGAGGAGGAACGTGAGTCTGAGGGCCAACTTTCAGTTGCTCATTTTTTCCTCAAGTCACACTTGATGATCTCTAAAAAAATGGCAGGTAGGAAGGGAACTGACCTTTCTCCAAAGAGGAGCCATGTGGTCTAGCAAACCTTATACTGAGCCTGGTAGTCAAGTGCAAGCAGTGAAGTTCATGCACATTTCCTGCCAGCAGCCATTGAAGACAGTGCTTCACAGGCCTGGGTTGCAGCTGTCTACCTGCCTTGAGCATGAAATCCAGAGCTGTAATTTCACTTTTCCAGGAAGTTATAATGCTTTCTTCCAATTTGCTGGTTTCAGCCCCCACAAAATTTACACTCACAAGAGCCTTGTGGGATCAATTACTTTTATGGAGGAATATGTTTCATTAATTCCACCTTATAAAATTTGCCTCAGTTTGGAATTCGTGCATGCTCCAAATACACTGTACAGGATGGCACATTAATAACAGTCAGTTGCACCAAGCCAGGAACAGATCACAGCTACTGCTTCCAGGCTGGTATTTCCCTGGGGACATGGCAACACTCAGCATGGTAAGCCAAAGCCAAACTCACCGCCCAGTGCCGCTACCAACAAACAGATCAGGAAAAGCTGGCAGGYATCCAGATGCAAGCCAAAGATGCTCATGCAGCCTTTCAGCCAGTTCTGTGTCCTCCATTTCCAATTTCTTCCCGGGTCCAGGAAAAAGCACTTTCTTTGCTAACAGCGCTTACAGAACTGTGCTAACAAATGCACTATGAACTCAGAAAATGCATTCACTTGCAGCTTGTCCCATCTGCAAGTGGACAGAGCAACTATTGTACATAAAACTAATCCCAGCGTTGACGTTCAGGATGGAAAGAAAAAAAAAACAGGCAGAGTCCTAAGCAGGGATGGAAAAAATTAAAGCAAAGGCTTTCTGGATCTTTCTGCTTCCACTCTGGAACAGTTTTTAGAGATTCCTTCCTTCCCCACTTTGGGGTTCCTACAGGTAGATTTTAAATTTCTGGCTTCTCCAGTTCCCCATTTTGTAGGGGGCATCAGCTGCATCTACTTACAAAACATTCATGAAGGATTACAGCTTTGTAAGGGAATTAATACTTAACCTTTCAGCCCTCTTCAGACAGCATTCACATCCTTAATGACATGGAATTTTTCTTAATGCTCAAGAGGATTCCTCTAGTATCTCTCCTAATACGGTTATTTCAGACTTCCTATTTAATAAATAACTTTACAACATTATTAAGGATGAGCAAGAACATATCAATCATTATTTCATATGACTTCAATTATATAAAGTTGAATCAATATGCTGTAATAGGCAGATGCCAGGAGCCTACCTATTTTCTGTGAAAGCTGTGGAGTGTGGTCATAGCCCTTTGCAAGGTGCCCTTTACAAAGCGTTTTGGTTGCAAAATTAACATTTGCATAAGGTATAATCTGTAAGCAGTTAAGCCCAGATGAGGAAGAAAAACAGTCCACTAAAATTGGAATACTCTTAATTCCTTTTCAGAAAAGGCAAGATAATGTACCCCAGTTTATTGATGTCATCCACCTTACAAAAAATCCCCCAGTCAATTCCTGGACAGCTGTTCTACCTTCCAGACCTGCAGCTCCAGTGCATCTATGCTCTACCACCAAGACTGGAACTCTGTCRGAACAGCTTTTGAGGGCATTTTCAGACAAGCACCGCTTATAATTCTGGGTTTCACAGAAATATTTTGAGGGCTTGGGAAAGGCTGTATGTTATCCAGGGCCCAGAAGAGCTGGTTTAAGAATTTACTTATGGTCACAGTTAAAGTGGCACATCAATAATATTTTGAACGAGGCCCTATATACTGCTCAGAGCCAAGACAGAACTGTTTGGCACCAGGGTTTAGAATTTTACATGGCTTCAAAGAGCAACGACACAGCTTTGCAAAAGGAATACCCACCCAGGGCTAACAAAATAGAGATCTTTCCAGCTGAGAAAGCTGTTCAGACAGAGTGTTCTGGGGAAACACCATGTATGCATGCCATGTTGTGATTCTTCCCCTCAGGGCACTCAAATGGCACTCCCAGATAATCCAAGGAAGCAGATGACAGGTCACACTACACAGGGAGGTAAAAAATCCAGTGCTCTCTGCTGTCTAACACAGTGGGAGTTTCTTTCCTGATCCCAAACATGGCAAGGGTTCAGAACCCCTGAACATTTGAGCTGGGCACTCAAAGACATGGCCACGCAGTAAGACATACTCATCACCATTCCTGACATCATCTTACCAGCTGAATTCAAAGCAACATTCTTCCAAGGGCCAAGCTGTGCACCAAAATAAAATCCAAAGAAAACCTCCCACAGGCATCCGGTGCAAACCCTGAAGCAACAGTTTAATACAACACAGCTACAAATGCACAAGCAAAAGTGACCTAGAGCAATGCAATCCCAGAAATCCAGAAATAAAGGTTGGTGTGAACGCAGTGTGAATGGAAATGTGTGGTTTTAAGCACAAGAACAAAGGGTTAAATGAATGGTTTGTCTTGGTAACAAAGGACAGTGTTCCCAGCTGCAAAGCTGAGGAGGGTGTCAAGCACTGAAGGCAGCAGACTGATAAGAGCCCAGTGCAGACAAGTTATCAGTGGAAGACCCCATGTCCTAACTGAGGAGGATGACAAGTTTGCAGAACATCATGCACCATTTTTCTGTTAGCCCAACAGGAGAACAGACTACAGACATGTATTTCAAACCTAGGTTCCAAACAAAGGAAAACAAAATGTGCAGCAATCTGGCCTATGATTTACAGAAGCTTAAGTGAGATTCAGAGGCAAAAATCCACCTTATAACAGCCAGCAACTTCTAAAGGACGTAACTAAGCTGTCCAAACCTAAGCTGTCATCATCAATCAGAGGAACCCTAGAGATGCAGTAAGGGGCTGACACCCTCTCTACTGCCCACAAATGATCCAGGTCAGATCACTCATTCCCATACATCTTAGGTGTTCACAAATACGTGAGTGCGAGTGAGTGAATGAAATCTATAAAAGAATGAGTGTCAAGAGGCAAAGTCAACTTATTTAGAGATCCTGTAAATAAATACCACCTTCCCTTCCACAGGACCTTCTAATGAGTTTTACTCATGAGACACTATTTTCCCTACACCTGTTTCTGAGCTACAAGGTACCAATTACTACTCCTATTTTATGAAGTTCTTTTACTAATGTTCTTTACCTGGAATTCAGTCCTCTCTGAATGCATTTTAAGAAGTCATCATCTCTCCCCATTTTTTGCTCTATTTTGTCAGACTAAATTTGTAAGGCTGACCGGGGAAATGGAATGAGCAGGAGCAATTTCCCCCTGCCTCCAAACCCAGTGACCAGAGTAGCACATGCTGCTTTAAATAATGCCTTATACATTTCTGTCCCTAGTAAAAGTACTTCACCTGATGCACCGCAGGCATCCCATTATCCTTTGCAATAGTGCCATCACACCAACCACTTCCCTGTACAACTGACAAATACATCTGTGGCCTCCAGGACATGAATGCCAGCCTCTAGAAAAAGGTTTTTCTATTTCTGCTAAAAGAGTCTGTAAGAACAGAAATGGGATGAAATATTTGAAGACTGCAAAGAAGAATCTCTATTCTTCCCAAGGGAGAACAGGATCTTCCTCCACACTGTAATACCTCCCAGCTGTGTTATCTTCACAGTGGACGCTGGTTTGCCTCTCACCCCATTCTGGTAATTCTCAACATAACCCAGGAAAGCCTCCCTGTCAACCTCCCCACTTATTCACAGCTTCTGTATCATTTCCTGCCTACATTAAACATAAAAAAAAACTCAATAGGAAACTATATCTAATGCCTCAGTTAAAAGTAGACAAAATAAGTTATTGAAGAGGCATTAAGTTTGCTCAACACTTTCTACCTTTGATAAAACCATATTTCATTTGATCACGCTTTTTACCCACTCTTTTACAACATTTTTCACTGTCTTTAATTATGATTTTTTCCAAAATCCAAGATTGTGCATAATATTAAGATCAAACTAATAGGTTGCTAGAGGTGTATGTTCACCCTGTGAAGCCTGTAAGCCCTTTTATACATTTTCTTCTCTCATCTGGAACAGAAACCCTGGAAGAGTAATTCAACACTTTCTCAGCCCTTCAATCATTCCACTCCACAATGCAGACAATTTCTCTAACTCATTTTCTGCATTTCTCAAGGTTTGCTATTAAATCCCAACCTCATCTTTCGTCTATTTTGCAAATTAACAAATCATATCTGCTTGTGATCACTCAACCCAAGATCCTGTTTTGAAATCAGCTCTTCTACAAGATGTTTGCTGCTCACTAAAAACATCTCTAAAATAGTACATTGCACCATCAATCAAAATGGCCCAGTCTTGACCTCCTTCTCCAAAGCCTACAAACTTTGCTTTAGTGTTTTCACAACTGTCCATCCCAGAGCCTTAGCTAAATGACTTTCAACAAATTTAGTTCAAAGTTTTGAGAAATTCATAGTGGCTTTGCCCCTAAAACTGCTAAGTTTCAAGTTCAAAGTAACTGCAACCTTTGAGATAATATTTTATTTGGTTTGCAGAAATTACCTCAATTATCTTCTCACAGGTCTCCTCAGAATGTCAAGTCTTCCAGGTCATTCTATCAGCTTTTCCAACTTATATCTCACCAGCTGAACTTTTACTGAAATACTTTGAACCAGACCATTAGCTAATCTGATCTTTAACGACATGGAAATTGCTATCACATCAAGAATGTGTTCAGCTCTTCCCAATAACTGAGTGCCACACCTTGGTAAAAGCTTCTTCTCTTCAGAAACTCACCTGTAGAATTCTCTGCAGGATTGAAGGAAGAGCGATAAATGCAGCCATGTTGTTCAGCACTTGCATTGTCAAACTCTTCAAAGCTGAAATATCAAACATAAAAGCCACCAGCAGTTCATTAGGATTCAAGGAGTAGAGAGATCAATCTTTCAGATTAAGAGAGTTTTATTTCAGTTCATGTTTTCTAGTTTGAAAACGGTTTTTATATTTTTTTCGTCTGCACATGTTTTGCACTAAGCACATGCAGCTTTTTGTACCAGGAAGCATATTTAAAAGTTTTCGATATCACAATGCCTCTCCCTTCCCCTCCCACACCCTACCTACAGTAAACGTTCACGTTTTGAGACTTACTTTGTAGCACTGTCATTCACTTTTCCTACTGCTACCAAAAACCAATTTGGATGCATTGTCCAGGTTATAGTCCTACAGACTCTAAAACTTCCTAGCATTAACCTTTGCATGAAACTTGTTCCTCGATCCCCAGTTCCCCAAAGTTAAGAGCCAATATTGAGATATGCATGGACCCAGCAATTCAGCTTCTTTGTGGGGATAATTAACTAGTTAGAGCAGTTTCAGAAGTATGCACATTAGGAATGAAAACAAAATAGTTATGCAGGATCCAAGTGTATTATCCTCTCATCATTTCTGGTATCACTTCAGTTGATTACTTTTCTGCAGGCATTAGCTCCCAAAAATGGATAATCTAGGGGACATTCTGAATTTAGAGGAAAAGATGAGTTGAGGGAAGAGAGGTGATTTATATTTTTGTGTTACTGATCTCCACAAGACTATCCCCAGGACTCCAGATACAGCTAACGGTCAGTGGAAGGAAAGAAATAGAGGCAAGATGGACAGCATGATCACCACCACACTTACTTGTAATATGTTGCGATCCTTAACCACGCACAACTACAATCACTGTGGAGCACAGGGCTGGAATGGACCAAAAGACATTATTCTGCCCCGAGACTACAGTATCTAAGCCCCTTTTTAACTAGTCTTAAGTCTCCCATAAAGGGCGGCTTTTCAAGATGTGCTGCTGACACCCACAACAGATTCAGGGCACTAGAACTGGAGTAGAGAATTCAGCTGGTGTATTCAAGTTCTACTGATTTTATCTACAATAGACAGGTGCAGGGATAAGCGTACAGAAAGGCTAGGTGTGGAAGATGACAGCGTATTATGTCAGAAGTTCCCAAAGTGCAGACTACAACCTACTCACAACCTAGAAAGCCTTTGTACAGACTGTGCACCTTGGCTTTTTCATAGAGACCATCCTCAATGGAACCAGCTTATAAGTAGAGGCTGTGGTAAGGTTCCTCTTCTACTTGGGACTAAAAAAAAAAAAAAAACAAACCGTATCTGACAGCTGCAGCCTACCAAACGCCCAACCTGAGCTCAGTCCTACAGCCACTGCAGTTCAGATCTACTCAGGAGCAGCAAATTTAGGAATTGAGTAACAAAACTGCTTTTCTTCTATTAATTCAGTAGAGGAGGAGAGACAGCACACATATTTTGATTAATATTTGGGGTCACAAAGGCCAAACTACTTACATTCTGAGTATCGACACTGTGAAGAACCAGATAATTTCTGTGGGGACATCATAGCCTCCAGTAGGGGAAACCAGAGGGCCTGAAATAATTGAATGCGAGGGAAAAAACAGTAAGAACACAGCAGTACTAAAAATGAGCTGTGACCAATGTCAGAGTCCATTTCCCAAGACTCACTTCCACATTCTGAAGAACAGAACTATGTTTCTCATGACTGCAATGAAACAGAACTGAAACGTTAAAATAACCGTAGAGCAAAGCACTTACGGATCTGCTTTCAGTGTAGATTGCTCATATCTTAGACTAAGATACTATTTCATTGGGCTCTGAGCACAGAAGACCTTTGGCTCCTGTTGCTACCTCTTCTCCATTCTCACCTGTTTCTTTACTGGAATTGTGACAACATAAGAAATCTACTTTTACTTCATTCAGTCCCCAACTACTCCATGTGAGATGCAAACTCTCTGGTGTAGAGACAGCTTACATAACAGGTAGCACAGTAAATGGATCCCAACTGGAGAGAGGCATCTAAATTCTCCAGGCAGTAAACAGGAGTTGTGAAAATTCGCATAATATTGTACTGGGGAAGCTGGTCCTTCATTTGGTGACCAGAGTCAAATCTTATTTGGGCATCAACAAAGCAATTCCAGCAGGTGGAACAGGACCCAGAGTGAGAGCAAACACTAACTCAAATCTATCCAATTAGGCAGGCAGGCCATAAGCACTCAGGGTGTGCACGCAGACACCTCTTCAATAAAACACAGCACCTATCTGTTGCACAATAAGATCATTTAAGAGAAGAAACCGAGCAGGTCACCTCATAGACTGGACAGTGCTCAGAAGAAATTACAGAATTCTTGACTTCCAGACACGCTACCTCTTCAGACACGGAAACAACGTTCTCAGTTTTGAGTTCAGTTACATAAGTTATGCATAATCTTAGGAGTAAAGATGCCTTCTATGTCACTGATGTTGGCAAAATGGAAATGCAACCTCAGTACAAGGAGACAAGCAAACCCAGTTCTCTCTGCAAGAGCTCAAGCAAGCTGTGTTGTCTCCACCCCTCAAAGACCAGGCTGACATTAAAATTCAGGATTTGTGAACGTATTCAGAACAACAATATTCTGCAGCCACAGTGACAGCAGCATCAGCTTTGTGCCACCATAAAGTTGGCTCAAACCTTACTATGCCTTCTTTAGTGTCTGCCTGACATTCAAGCCAAAATTTCAACTGGAGCTAAAAATGAGGGAAAGGATGTTGTCTCATCTGCTTCTCCACTGCTGATATGCACTTTATTTTGTGCTTCATCCTTACAAGTGAGGATTTCTCTCTTGTGGGTCTGAAACCTGAACCACTGCAAGAAGAACACAAGGCAGAGGAAAGCAATGACTGCTTGAGACATATTCGTATCCAATAGATGGGGAAAGGAAGAAGCATGTGAAGAGAAAGTTTCAGGAGATGCAGAGGCCTTTGTTGATTTTAGTGAACATTTCATTACCTTACCTCTCGCTGTTGCTGGTCTAAATTGTGTGAATTCCTCCGGCAAAGGGCAATTGTTTTCATTAAAGTATTTTCAATGTTTTCTAGCAAGGGGAGTTCAGCTGAGCCTAAGTTTTGGGGGGAAAAAACAAATTGCAATTATAAAAACCATTAGATATGTTAATTCCCAATCATTCTGCAAAATAAAATCATGCTGTTGTTCTAAAATGTGTTCACTACAGCGAGCAACTAAATTATAAAGACAGGTCCTGATTTCTGGCACTTTTCCTGAATAGCACAATAAATTGGGCATATAAAACATTTCATGTAACCGAATAAGGAAGATCTTAGCTGTGGTTTAGGATACAATTAAGTAACAAATATGGGCACTGCATTTAATTAGGTGCCCATGAGTCCTTGGGCTAGTGAGCAGTACACCTCTGCATATACTCATTTTCTGTAGGCAGAACATTCTTACTTCTCTGAGAAGTTTGCTTCAAAAAAAGCTACTTCTAGATGTCTCTCATCACTGTTCATATATAATGCCTGCTAAAGCTCAGTAATGAGTTTGAATGGATTCTAACATAGGAAATGTGTCTGGTAAGCCAGTAAGAGTACCAGTCACAATCAAAAGAGCTAACAGGGCAGATGACCACACACACGAAAATCCATCACATTTTGTTTACTCTGATCTTGCTAGAGTAAGGAAGTGTCATCAGAATAACTACCACAGCCAAGTGAATATAAATTTAAAAAATGTCACCGCAATACCTAGAAACCTGAAAGAGGATCTCATTATGCCAGGTGTCAGACATAGGCACTTTACATTTTTGTGTTTATCTCTTTTTAATAGAAAATGGAATTTAACTTGATAACTCTTACTTTCATCATCTTGTGTAAGCATCAGCAACTTGCTCTGCAATCGCTGAAACAAAAGAGAGAACTCAGAATAGTAAACTTGCAGAATCTTGAAAGAAGTGTTTTTAAAAGGTTGCAAAGGCTTACCCTCATTTTCTTCCCCAATATGACTAACATAGTATAAATGTCTTTCCAAATATGGAAAGGAAATCAGGAGCTGAAAGATGATTTTTGATTAAAAAAAACAAATTTCAGCATCTATTATCTACTAGATATCTACTATCTACTGTTTGTAGACATGCTAGAAAAATATACCGATCTGCTGAGTCTGCAGACAACATACTGTTATCTGACAGAAGCTAAATGCTTCCATGGATTCTAGTGGAAACAAATTGAGAAGCAATGACAATATCAAACCTTAACATACACCATCATGCTGATGACATGTCATGCCACGCTGGCATGGCAAAAATACCACATTCAGGATTTCAGTGTACTGTACCTCAAGCATAACCAGAAAGGCACCATGGATATCTCCCTTCTTCTCCAGTAAATATGAAGAAGCTTCATGGAGCTGATGTTTCTGGGTTATCTGAGTTAAAAGAAAAAAAAGTGAACATCTATCTTAAGAAATCTGCCAGTGTTTGTTTACTCCACAAGACAACAATGACCAGATGGTCAGAAAGGATTGTGTCTCCATGTGTTCACAGGCATGTTACCCAAATCTGAGCACTCCTACTTCGCCCCCCACCAGCTATACTGTATCAGTTTCTCAACTTGCAGTATTGCCACCACCACCATTAAAATCTTTAAAAAAATATAAATAAATCCATAAATCAAGATCAAGGGCAGATTATTGTTAAAATTTTCATAAAGGGAAGAAACAGTCTCTCTCCCAGCGCTAGTCAAATTTTGGCAGCGTTGCTTTCCAAAAACCCCAGGCCCGTGATTTCATATACCTTCAACATATTAATCAACATTAACACAGCCAATCTGCATTCTGCAGTTACTCAGTAGCTTCCGTCCACTAATGGCCTTATTAGCCCTGAGACTAAATTCAGAATCAGTATATTAAATATAGCTAACCATGCTGCAGGAGAGCAGTTTAGCAGCTCAAGGGGACAAACAGTGTAGGAAATGGATTGGAAGAGTATCCAGGAGCTAATCCACAACCTAGGCTAAAGTACTTTTACAATACTTTAAAGAGGTAGGAGTTGATTTGAATGCTTCCCCTAGCCCCTGTCCTTACACATGTCTTTCCTACCTGGATGGTTTCTTCCAGTCTGCAGTATTCCAGAACTTTAAGCGTCTCCAAAACCTGGTCTGGGCTGTACTGACACAGCAGCTCAATGAACTGCTCAGTGAGGCAGGGCGGTAAGTGTATCAGGTCTTGGTTAATGCCTTCTCTGGAAGAAAAAAGGCACAGGAGACTCAAGTCAAATTCTAGCCCAGAAGTTTGGCTGGAAAGAAAAGTTTCTTATTCAATTGTGTGTTGTCTTTTATCCTTAATACAGAAGTAAAAAATCTGTTTTTAAGATAAAAATTATGCTGTTTCTACTAGTTACTGGTGCTGGAGGTCTGTTAGTAGGCATTTCATTTGTTCCACAACATATTCTACTGATGCCTTGGTATAAATTAGACTATCAAAGACCCCTGTGAAGAAAGATTCCAGCACAGACACCTCTTCAGCAATACTATGGCAAAGAGGTACAAAGAACTCACCTAATTTCTTCAATGAAACCTTATGGTCTCTGAGTGGTCTTTTTAGATGCTGATCATCTATTTGTCTTATAGACCTTCTCTGCAGTGTTTGAAGAAGAATTTTGTTGCTTTTTGCTTATTGCTCCTGAAACTCTTCTTTGACCTGCTTTATCACATTTTAATGTTTCGTCTGCTAGAATATGATCCCTTTTATCTACCTCATTGAGATATGACTTCATGCTTCTGTTTGGGAAACATCCCCATTTTTATTTAGTTCCTCTTCTCAGACAGAACAAAACTGGTGAATTGGGTTTTGCTCTTGCAGAGGCAATAACTCTATGCACTTTATGGTCATTGGTAGAGCAGATCGCCAACTGTAAGGTTTTGAACCAGACCCTGCATATTGTTCAGTCAAAGGCTGCATCCTCTCTCGAGGGTTTTGTAACCAGCTGCACTACAGAACCATATTCAGCTGGAACTAAAGACATCTACCTCATCTCCCATCATGGGATCTGCTCAATCAACACAGGTAGGTGAGGTCTCCAACCTCTGCTGTGTTTCCTGCCTTAGTTATCTCCCTGACCTCCTCTGACCTGTCACAAGCAACGCTGCCATGATGGTCAGGCACTCAACAGTGCAGACCTGACGCTCCTCTCTTCTGGTTAGGGCTGTGGATAATGCTGCCTGGCCTGAGCCATTCAGGGGGCCAAACTAAGGCTTCCCTCCTGATTCTAGCCGAGGTAACTTCTGCAGGTGAAGCTCAGAGTACAATTAAACTCATTTAATAAAGATGTCCCTGTAAAAAAGATTTCTCCAATTCCTTTCCAGCAGCAGCTGTTGGCACTGCAGTGGTTCGTGCAGTGGCCATTTTCTAATCCCTTGGCTTATTATTAAGTAAACTCCTAATGTGGGGGAAACAAAACAGAGAACAGAATTGCTTGCAGTGCCCATGACTGTCCCTGTGTCCTGACTGTTTTCTACTGATCTTGTTTTTAAAAAGAGCAACATGAAGCAAGAGATTTCAAAGAGTAAGGATGGAAAGGATGACACTTTCCTAGAGATAGATATAGCACCTCCAACCCTTCAAAATGAATAGCAGTTCACCACCACTGTAGGTTAAACTTCATGTGGCAGTTCTAGGATTGATGCATCATGCAGAGAAACAGCAGAAGTTTATCCTGTCTAGGAAACAGGGCTCTTAAACCTGTTCTGAAGCTCCTGCTAGGAAAGAAAACAGCTCAAGGTATGTATTTAGTTTTGTTACCTTTCTGAACAGAAATTCCTAATCAGGAGAAGATGCGTTGATGTGCAAACCCTACAACCATGGGATGGAAAAGGTTTGATATACAATATGATCCTATTTCCTGGGAGCTACAAGAGCTAACAGGATTATTATCATCCAAGAAAGGCCAGGAGAATGCTGCGCCCCTAGCAAGCCAAAAGAAGCTTACTGTGATTACAATGTCAATCACTTGATTATAAATTATATTTGCCCAGAAATGAAAGCCTCACGCAGGTACTGATCACAGTGTCCAAAGTATGGACACAGTTGTACAAAAATTGGTATCCAAACTATTGTGTTCTGATATCAAATAAAGAATGGACTTTTGAAGAACCAAACAAGAACCCTAAATTTTGGCCTCCTGCATTCACCATCCACTCCTCCCACAACACACCCCCTATGAACTCCCCCATGCCTGTAAAGGAGTGAGTGTTCTACTCTTTTTGCAACTAGACTACAATAAAGAAGCACTTTCTATCTAAAATTATCTCTGTCTACCAAAATGGGAAAAATGGCAAGTCATACATTTTTAGTACGAGAACAAACTTCTAGTCTGGAAATAACYCTGGCACCTAGTATTCATGACTTCATGAGCAAGCCAACCTATTCCTTAACCATTTCACTTAAGAAATGCAGAGAAGAAAGAATGGAAAGAAAGCTGGATTTTGATAATGTTAAAAACTAAGCAACAGTCTTGAGACTTGCAGGTCCTGCTCAGCTCAGTGTGGTCAGGTTCATCTTCAATATAACCATGCCAAACATCTCCCCTGCCATACTCCTAAAAGGAAGGGATAATCAGTGGTTTCTCACAAAACCTGGCACAAGTGAGCCTTGCAAGTGTCACGGATAGCTGGTCAGTGAGAACAGCCATTGTAACAGAACCTAAAAGTTTAGGTATCTGTTAATAAATTTATAGACCCAGAACACTGTATTGCTAAATAAGTTAATATTGTTGGTATAATACACAAACACATGCTGCAAACAGACATGCTTACTGCGTTGGTTTTTTTTTTTTTTAGAGGAAAAAACTTAAGAGTTTAAAATGGAAATGTAGCAAAGGCTGTAATTAATGAGCTGAGCAATACACACTACATTCTCTGTTTTCTGTGGCTGCTTATAAGATACAAACACACGGACATTTGGTTTTAATTTCCCCAGGCAATTTCTGTTAACCCTGTTTCCTCCCTTCCCCCTTCCCCCTCCTTTGAAATAAATCTCTAGCTAAATTAAATGGGCCAAATTAATCCCTAATGCAATTCCACCAACTAGGATAGTTACACGAGCATGATGAGTCTTGTCCCCATATGATCAAGCAATCATACGTAATTGCGACATTAAAAGCTCATTTACTGCCCTAAGAGTCTTTATTTTAATAAGAATTTTGCTCAAAAAAGCATATAAACATTTCGATTGACTGAAGAGAGACAGATGTTTTCAGAAGAACCTAACCACTATTTTATGTATAGATATACTACAAAGTATAGGTGTATCTGCAGATTAGGTCTTGCATAGCAAGATTTCTCCCTCCTTCTCCAACTCTCTCAGGATACAGTTCAGCTCATTTCGATAGGTCTTAGAAGCAGACAACCTCACAGCACTGAAAACAGACCACAGGACCTTGAGTGTTATTAAAAAAAAAAAAAGCCCCTCCAGCAATCTAGGATCTCTACAGAACACTTCTCACTGACAACATAGCTTAGTAACAATAGCTTAAACCTTGGGCTTGCAGACCTTCTGCTTTACAGTCAGTCACTAGCACATGTGAATCCAAAGTATTTAGTACTATCTTGTTCATTTTTCTGCATAACTGTCCCACTTATCTTTTGCTTATTGAGTATTCTGGCAACAACAATCCAGTCAGTACACAGTTTATCTCCATTACTTGGGATGCTGAACATCTTACTGCAGTGCAGAGAATTAGTGGACATTGGAACACAGAGGGAAAAGGAACTGTTCATAAGCTTTCCTAAGGGACATGCAGCACAATGTCACAAGCCATGTGGCCTAATGCACCTTGCTGAACATCAGCCTTGGAGGGAAAAGCAAAGATCTTTTGAAAGATCAGATGCAGAAAGTTGCTTCCTATTGCTGGTTTGAACAGATCATGTTTGCTTTTGATTAGAAGATAAATACAGGAGAAAGGGTTGTATTTAGCTCTAATTATGGTAGAGCTAAATTAGATATGTTTATTACTCAGAGATTATGGAAGCCACTCTATGCATAAGATTAAAATCCAGGTTAATTACAACCTTCATTGGGTCTCACTTGCTGCAAGTGCTATCACAGCATAAACGAAGTCCTACTTAACATCCAGCTGGGTATCATTTCTGCCTAACTATTCAATTTTTTTTTAAAAATTATTCATTTATTAACTAAATAATCTAATTCTCTCCTATAAAACCCAACCAAGATATTTTCTTGACAAAATGCTGATTTTATGTTGACTTCTAAGAAACAAAAAAGGTGTGGAAGTTCACACCTTCCATACAAACATGGCTGTAAAACTCAGGAAGTAACAAAACATGTCTTTTTTTATTATTATTATTTTTTAATTTACATCCGAACAAAATCCAAATAATGATTAATTCCAGGTTCTAGCTTCCAAAGCATGCTTTTTATTCCACTTCAACAAGAACCGAAACATTGACACTTGAATTTAGATATTACCTTTTCCTACTACTCCTCCTCCTCATAAAGCACAATTAATTTATAGAATTATAGAATCATAGAATAGTTTGGGTTGGAAGGGACCTTTAAAGGTCATCTAGTCCAACCCCCTGCCATGGGCAGGGACAATCTTCAACTAGATCAGGTTGCTCAGAGCCCCGTCCAACCTGACCTTGAATGTTTCCAGGGATGGGGCATCTACCACCTCTCTGGGCAACCTGTGCCAGTGTTT
>JAYKAV010002961.1:100489-133417 GCA_035582835.1 Phoebastria nigripes
GACCAGGGCTTGTGAACGTGAGGCTGCTCCTATCTGTCTACAGAGGGCCTCATCTGCTCGATCTTCCTGGTCGGGTGGCCTGTAGCAGACCCCCACCATAATGTCACCTGTCCCCACCTTCTCTTTAACCCTGACCCATAAGCTCTTGGTCAGCTCCTCATCCATCTCCAGGCAGAGCTCCATGCACTCCAGCTGGTCATTGACCTAGAGGGCAACACCCCCTCCTCGTCTCCCCTGCCTGTACTTCCTAAAGAGCCTGTAGCTAATTGACAAGACAAGATATTGCCTTAAATTGCATTAACAATTGCTTGAAGGCAATTGGAGCTGTGCATATATAAATGTCTTACAAAATAAATAAATAAAATCAAGGTCTCGTAGTATTTGAAACTGATTCAACAGAAAGAGAACACTCAGTGCTGAAATACTGAAAGAACAGGAGCAGATGGAGCAAGCAACTAGTTAAAGAGAAGTTTGCAGTGAAATGCGGCAGCAATTCTGAAATAAGATAGAAATGAAAAATGCCAATAGATCAAAACGCTTTTCTATTTATGTTAAACTTGGGCACCTTGGTCAAGTAATCAACCGGTGGGTTGAGAACAGAAACAGATTCAGTCACAGGGTAACTATTTCACAGCCTTCTCAAAGAAGCTGTTACAGCAATGCCCAAACTCCCACCAGCGTGGGGGAGGCGTCACATTGCACGTAGTGGAACCCACACCACTTCCCAGTTAGGAAGCCAGCATGGGCTCTGTTAAAGGATAATCCCCAGAACACTTATTTCTGTGCTACCCTTCTCACCTTTGTGCAGTTTGAAGAGCAAGTCACCTTTTCCAAGCCCTAAACTTGGCTATAGGCTGTTTCAAAGGAATTTATTTTAACCCATGTTTTCAAGCTGTAGTTTGCAAATGGTYTAATTTTCTTACATACCTCGGATCAAGGAGACTCCTCAGAAACTGGAAGAGTAAAAACTGGTCCTGTACAACAGGATGAGACATAGTATTACTATTTTACAAAATGTGCTATAAACCAGTGATTCCTGAACTATATCCATTGAAGAAAATACTGTTCATGGCTGGTGCCTGCTGAAGAAGTTGGTTTAGGCATTTGTCTTGCGTAAATACTCAGAGGATATGTTTACTGACAACAGCTCTGTCTGATCTCTGAGTGCAAGCCATACTGAACTCCAAACTGAAAACTGTGTTATCAAGTGATGCAACCAGCACCTCAGAGATCATACATTTTTATGGCCAGAACTCTACAAATAATTTAAATGCAGCGATTCCTGCAGCTGAGTAACTATCAAGCTATTTTTCTTCCATTTATGACACAGCGACAACTTACTATTACTCTTAGCAATCATTTCTTACAAGAATGGCAACCCCACTGTAAAGAAGCACCAACATCAATGAAGTTTGACACTTTACCTGGAGGTTTGTAACAATGCTCTCAGTCTGCTCACTGAAGTGAATGGCTACCAAGTCGGCTGCTTTACATGGGCTCAGCAACAGCAACTCCTTCGGAGAGGGAAACACAACAAAAATAACTACTTTTAATTTCATAGGCAATATAATTATGCAGTTTCACTAAGTCCATTCACATTGTAACTGCATCTTTGCCTAGTTGAAAGCTGTAAAATAATAAATACCATCATACAAAAAGTGATTTTGAAAAAAATTAGAAGGAAGGGTGGTTTGTAAAAAGGCATTTTTGAAAGCCAATGATTTTACTACACAACAGGCCTTGTAAGAATGCAAAACTCTTCACACCAACGAGTCCACATCTCAGTCCTAAGGCAAGGAAATTATTTCATCAGGTTTTCTGAAAACTGCCTTTTACCCCCTGCCAACAAGACCAGCTAGTGCCAACCAGGAGCCAGCAGTAGAGAGGAAACAAAGCCCTCAATTCACCCTAGGGAATTTCTCAGTCAAATGGAAACAGCGTTTAACTGGCTTAAACTGAACCGAACCAGAGGTTTAAAAGCAGGTTTCCTGTAACTGTTAACTGTAACTGATACCTGTCCAGACCTGAAAAAAACTGAATAATTTCTTTACTGCAATAAAAGGAAAAAATTCTTCAAGATGCCTGTGGGTTTGCACCCTGTCAACCTTGATCTAAAAGGCTTCACATCATAGAAGTTTACACAACCCAGAACATGACGTTTTTTGCTCCTAATGTTTCCAAATGCATCCAATGCTTCCAAACAAATGAGATGCAACTGCTTCAAACCAATATTGGGTACCTGGTAACCCTTCCCAAAAGCCCCTGCTAAGCCTACAAAGGAGACAACATTGCTTTACTAAACAAAAACAACTGTTCTAATGGTGAAAAAAGAAAAATTTCAAAAACATGCATCTGGAAGGAAAAAAAAAGTCTGAAAAAGTTACTTAGCACTAGCTTGGTCTCCAGACAGATGTAGCAGCCACCAAATTCAGCCAATGCCAGCAACAGACCAGGGTGAAGGGAAGAAAGGAAGTAACAAGGAAGAGTGTGACTACTCCACAAGCTCTTTAAAGAAGAGCTATCATAGAAGATGCATTTTGTGAGGTTTGCAAAGCAAAATTTGCCTACCATATTGTATGTAAAGCAGCTCTGTGGTGTTTGACCCCACAGCTTTACTGCATGAGCCACAGCTCTTAGTTGCTTCCCGAGCACTCAGGAACACACCCCCTTCATCTCACAAGCCCAGGCAATCCAAAGGACCCAGAAGATCTTAACCACAGCAGTGCAGAGGAATGCAGAAAGGATGTAGTGTGACTGCCTTCATTTGTTTCTCTCTCTGGACAAACCCTCCCTGAGAGTCTTCAGGACTGCTGAAGATAGGACTGACTGGCTGGAGGGAGATGCCCCAGCCTCCCTGTAACTGACTGCAGCTCTTAGATTAGTGTGACCTTCATAGCCTACCCCCAAGCAAAAGGTTTTGGGCTTGGGTTTTCATCCTCTCCCAGGTTTGAGCGATTTGCAAATATGGTACTTCTTAGGTAGACAGCCCTTGAGGAGACAGTGCTGACACAAGGCATGTGGGTCTGAGGACAGAAAGTGACCACCACAAACAGCACTATGATTGAAGAGAAGCCTCAGGCTTTATTTTCAAGATAAACATCAAGGAACAACAGGTATGTGGGATGATGGCAAAAATAAGAAGTGGCACTGATCACAAACCCCACTTTCTGTCATACAATCACCAGAAAAGCCTCTCTAGACACTGCTACTTTCAGCTGAAGAGGCTGGTTTGCTACTTTCATACCTCAGCAGATGAAAGGACAGTTGCTCAAAGACCTGAAATCACAACACCATCCTAGTAAAATGTTACTTACTATTTTAAGTCTTCTGAATGTCTGAGAGCAGGATTAATACAATGGAAAAAAACAAAAACCCATAGCAGCCAATAAGCTGTTAAGCCACATGAAATTGTGTATATTGTTCACCAATCCTGGGAAAAGGAAGATGCCGAAAGGAAAGAGGGAGTTGATCTCAATGACAGCACCCAGGAAAGGTGACCTACAGAACTGATCATCTGCCCAGCAGTTTTTTGGAGGAAGCTGCAAAAAGCATGGGTAAAAGCAGCCAGCAGTTACCTGCAAGAAACCCTGTTTTTAAGGATGGCCATGGACAAGTTGAGAGGATTTTTTCTGTTGTTTGCCAACTTCAGAAAAGTACACAGCTCTGACAAGTTGGCCACTGGGCTGATGCTGTACAATAATCAAGAAGTGGCTCCACCAGACTGAGAAAACATAAACAAACAACTCAATATGAAAAGCTGGCAGTCTTAGCCTACAACAAGCTTATCAAAACTGGTACAACACAGTGAGAAACATCAGGAAGGGCAACCCAGGACATTTCTGATTTGTCCTGAGACACGCAAGCATGGCACAGCAATTGTAAAGGCCTCAGACTGAAGAGACCCAGCAAGGAGACCTACCTGTGATTTGCTAAAGACACAAAATAAGGCTTACAGAGGGAGGCTGACTCACTCATCATGCCAAACAATTTTGACTGTATATACTAATACAATCAGAGACAAGGGATGCAGGAGAAGAATGAAGCAGGCACAAGGAAGCAGCAAAGTAGACAGCAGTTTGCTCAACTTTGAAAGCCCAGTGTGGAACCACAGTTGCTCTGATAAGGTAGTAATGAGCCAGGCCTGCTCAGCCACAGCACAACCATCACCACCACCAATTCCCATAGGCTCTGAAAGTGCATCTGGAGAGTGGGCATGAGCTCAGCAAGCTGCATGTCATACAGCTGGATTCACAGCATTTCTTTGTTTATTGTCTTTCGAATCATTTTCCCTCTTGGTCCCTTTTCTCATTAGTCACGCGCTACTTGCAGATGCTGGTAGAGACTAAAAGTATTCTGTATCTTTCAAACGTACCTAGTACTTTTTTGTCCACCCCACAGGACACAGCCTTCTGTGGCCATTTTCTGCTAAGTAGTCTGGGCATGACTGCTTGTTTTATAGATAGAGTTATTTTCCTGGCTTATCTCCAGATAACCCTGGCGGGGACTGACACCACCTTGTAGGAACTGGAGATATTACGGATTCCCCATGTCAACTGACTAGACAATTATTTCAGACACATCTCCATCCCCTGAAGCAAAGAGAGATTGCAGAGATGGGAAAAGTTATTAGCTACAGAAGTCTAGCAACAGTGTGTCTTACAGTAGAAGTCATGACCCCATCCTCCCACAGGTTAGAAGTGCCAGGGTACCAAGGTTGAATGCTATTACCATTGTAAGACGAGGAATTTTATACCACAGACTGTGAGGTCAGTGAAGTCAATGTCCTGACCTTGCTGCTGCTGCATGCTCAGGAGATGAAAGACTTGCTAATGGTTCCCTTCCCTGCTACACAGCACTCACTAGCCATCATCCCCTGAATAAGGTCCCATTATCCAGAGAGCAATACTTGAAACCAGGAAACCAAGGAGGCCAGCCTGAATCTATGAGATGCACTTATATTAATGTATGTGACTACTAAACCTTAAAGTCAGAGCTTCCTAAACAGTTGTGATTCGAAATGGTGACATCTCTGCTTACAGAACAGCACTAGGCAGATCCAACAGGAGTTAGCAGTAGCTCAGGTACCATGGGTTTAGGTACACTGTACCTCTATATGTTCCAAAGCTTTCTGCCACACCGACTGCTTTTCTTCAGCACTGTAGCCAGGCATGGACAGGATGTTGTGAATATAGTTGAAAACTTCTTCCTGTAAGGCATAAAACCATAAATGGTATAGTATGTTCTGCAGCGCCACTAACAGCATTAGATTTTGCTAAGGGAGAGCATTTCAAACAATCTTAGGATGACCTCAGGGCTAGTCCTCTCTTAGCAAGTCAGGATAAGTTATCTGCAGGTGAGATTATATGTCCCTAAATAGTTCCTGAAGAACTGCCAGGAAAAAAAAGCCAAGAGGAGCAGAATTGATGCTAAATGTGTTAAGCACTGAGGTCAAAGAGAATTGTTCTTCCACTATTAGAAATGTCCCCCTCTTGCTCACAGGGAAAAAGGACAGGACATCACTCTTTAGCTAGGAGCACAGGCAGAGAAAAGAACGCTCTACCAGAGCGTAGGTCAGTTTTCCCAGCATATTCCTGAATTCCTCTTCAACATTAGCCTCTCCCCCAGGTTCTCCTGCACTGTCCTCAGCTCACATGCTCTCCTGTACCATATTTTTTGACCGTCTCACTATCACAACCTATCTCTTCTGACTCCTTCACCCACACAACTTTCAGCATAGCGGTTTCGTAAGGAGCTGGTGAGAACAAATTTGCCAGACTCTCTTCCCAACTTCTGTTGGTGGTAGGGAAGAGAATACCTCAAAAACTGGCAGATATGCAACTGATGCACATGCAGAAGGTAACTGCAGAGAGATTGTAAGAGCAAAGGGACTCTGTCCAGGGGGAGAAAAGAGGGGACTGATGGCAGAAACAAAGAAGTATTGCAGTTAGCAACATTTGCAATAAATCCCACCTTGCACTCAGGTTTTCTGTATCAGCATTGTTTAAATTTAAAAAGAAACAAAAAACTCTGAAGCTTTAAAAAAATCAACTCCTCTCCAACACACACACAAAAAGCCTGACTATAACTAAGAAAACTCAACTGTAAAAGGACACTTTTTAAGATAGAGAAGTACGACAGAAAAGCAGGGCTGTTGTGCCCATTCACACTCTGGCCAGCAGGACAGGCTGCAGTGCTACGAAGAAGAGAGGCCAGAAGCACCAGATTTACTCACCTTTCTCACTGGATCACGCAGGTAACAGCCAATTATTTTGTCGTAGCGAAGCTCTCGTTCATACATGAACTCGCAAATCTGATAGCTAAAATGAAGAATACTTTCCACATTAGGAAAAACACACTCTCTCAGCTGAGTCAGCAGAACAGAAGTAAGTAGCTCAAATCCAGCACAGTTTGGCAGCACTCAGAAGAAAATACAGCATGTTTTACAAAAAGCATTTGGAAGTATCTTACATTAAGGTTTTCAGCACACAGGTTGGGTGGTTCCAGTTTACATATGCCATTTAGTTATCAGCCACAGGCCAATCAGCCTATCAACCTCCCTCTTTTGGGGAAGTTATCATACAGAACAGAGAAAAACAGAGTTACTAAGATGAGAGGCAAGGGACAGAGGACAAAAATCCTTAAAGAAATCAGGTTTCACTGGTTCTGCTGTTCATAAATCATCTTCCTTATTTCCATAACACTCTCGGCTCTAAGCTAGGCCAATCCACATTACTAATTTGAAGAAATATACTGAACATGACTCAATAATGTGTTATGACACAGCTTCCTACCTTCAGATTTTAATAAACTTCTTTAATATTTTGAGACATTAGATAAAAACAGATGCAACTGAGGCAAAACAAATGAAAAGTCTGCTAAATAACATTACACTATAGGTCTTTTAGCTCTGATGGAAGTGGCTGAGCTGGTGGTTCTGGCTGTCAAATTCTCTGAAGCAAGGAGAAAAAATGCATTTCTTGAGTCTGAAAAATTTGGTTGAGTAACTCCTTCTAGGACATGCAGGAAAACAGGCATGGCATACCCCACCACTGCACTTCTATCCCTCTGGTCCTTTGTAGTACGGTGGATTAATTCACATAACATCCAAATTCAAGACTTGGATGAAGATGCCCCTCCCTGGCTGACTCTGTTCAGGCATGATAGACTCTTTCTGGAAGTGTAAAGCATCTAAAGAAGATGGCAGAAATTTTTAGCCTCTCCAGACACTGTGTTTGTCTCTCCTACTCAATTCTAAAATGAGTACCATGGGGGTGGCTTCAGACCCCTTCGTGCTTTTAAATCCACCTGTGGGTCTCACCCCAACGAGTCATCTCCATCTGTCAGTGGTAGAGCATTCAAATATACAACTATACCTTTGAACAAAGCCTGGGCTCTGGATAGGAAGTGCCGAAACTCATCAAGCCCCACAGGGTTTCCTGCTGAAGGGTTTCCACAGCTCTACCCCCTCTTATCTTAACAATGCTTTCTGTAAGAACACCCAGCAGAGATAAGATAGAAAGACTGGGACTAAATATGAACATATTAAATTAAGCATATGTGAACACATAGGAAAAATAATCCCAAACACAGCTGCAAAGTAGGAACAAGAAATGTGGAGGAAAAAAGCTTTCGAGGAGATTTAAAGGCAGTATTTATATATCGTACACGGCAACTTACAATTCTGCTTTTTCTGCCATTTGGATAAGACGGCTCTCTTCAAACTGTACTATCCCTCCTGCCTGGAGCAATTCTAAAAGGACCTGCAGATATTGAAGGCCAGTTATTTATATTGCAGTAGCAGCTGGACAGCCAGTGCCATTCAAAAGTACACTGTTCTTGCTCCATTAAACTTTGTATTAACACAGGGCTTATTTTACAGATTTTTTTTAATTGATTGTCCATTAACTATGAAGGTCATGCACTTATCCAGGACTCTTCCTGCCTTTGTTCTTACTGCTGTCAAACCTCTCCTGCGGGCAATGCTGGGGTAGGATCCTCCTTCACTCCTGCTGTGTACAGCACTGCCCAATTCTTCCATGCTGGCCACCAGTCCTATGCTAGGTGACTGCTTTAGCATATGACCTTCAGCCAGCATATGTTCCCAATGAGGCTGAACTTTGCTCTACAGTCTGGTCATACCTTGTGCTTAAAGAAACGGTCCCCTGAAGGCCGTTACCTGTTGCCTCTCTGAATGGCGGGAGTCATCATCTGGACTGCACAGAAATTCCAGGACCTGTGCAAGGATGTAGAGGTTAGCATGAGTTTGGCCTAGTTAGCATAGCTGTTAGCATAAACCTAACAAGCAGATTGTAAGCACCAATAATGGCAACAGCAAAACAAACACTACAGTGCAATTTGAATGTACTATTCATCTGTGAGGTACTCTCTACTTGGTCCTGTAACTAAGGACACTTAAGAATACTGGAGTAACCAAGAATTGCTGAAAGACTCCAGGAAGGGAAACGCATAACTCTGCACCAGGATCTAGAACCAAACTTCGGGGAACCCAGGGAATACAGAAGAACTCAGGGGACCCCATGACCCTACCTTGGACCACACACCAAACAGCTGGAACCACTACGCTGACCTTTTCGACTTCTCTCCTGGACTGTGCCATCTCTCCCGAAAAACAGGAAATCATGTAATTCATAAAATTTAATATATCTGTAATTACAGTGTTTAATCCAAATCCATTTAGCCTCCACAGACTTCTTTGGTCTTAAATTATGACAAAGGACATATATTTTCTAACCCGTTTTTTATTAGTGTTCATATACCCATATTATCATCAAAGCACAACTGCTGTAGCCATTGAAGCCGCCTCCTCAGTCCCAGGAATTTCTGGGACTTAAACTGGGATATAAACTTAACCCGTGCAAGCTTTAGGCATGCATTGGTGCATATCAGCCTATTTCAAACAGCAGAGAAGGATGGTGGCCATGCAAACTAGAAATTACCAGCTATGTATACAAGCTCTATAAGCTCGCTAGTGTCATTTTAGTTGGCATCCTTTATCTCCTTATCTTGGCATCTTCACACACATAAGTAGTGACAACAGAGCCACCAAAATGCTCACTGGGGCTTAAAGATAAACAGCCTGGTTCCGGCCCTTATGGGCCTTTGCTTTCCCTCTCCTGACACACACTAGTGACCACAGGAATCTGCCATTCCATGGAGAGGAGCAGAGGCTGTTTCATCTCCTAGGACCTGACCCTATTTCTCACACAATTCCAACAGGCAAGCTGAAATATGGAGCTTACTGTGCTTCTGTGGTCTCTCCTACTCTGCTTCTTTGAAACCACAACAAAGTCCCAGCAAGATGCTACCTGTTTTATAATGCACCAGTCCTTCCAGAATTGGTTCAGTCCACAGCACTAGCCGCACTTTCTGCGGTGCTGCACCCTGTTGGGAACTTTTTCCACCCCTCACAAAGGAATACTTGCCTGGTCAAAAAGTGTCCTGTTCACAAACAATGTGTTGTTGGGCTTGGCGAGCTGACGGGCAAGGAAGGTAAAGAGACAGCCAACCTGCGATGGGGTGAAGTCAGAATTCTCTACCATGACCTGAGAAGCATTAGAGAGAAAAGGGAAAAATAAAAACACAAGCGATTGATTCTGCAGCTGCCTTTGGGAAAGCAATCAGGACACTGCAACAAGAAATCCCTGTACAGCCATCATGTCTCCTATCCCAGAGATCTACACAATCTCCTGGCGCTAGTCCATCCTGAAGGTCAAAAGATAAGCCACCTTCCATGGCATTTAACTGTGTCACCTGAAGACACAGATAGTGGATGTGTCCTTGCTAAATCACCTCTGTCCTAAAGCTGAAGATGCTCGACCTCTCTGCCATATACTCAAGGGAAGCATTCTTACATGTCCCTGATTTTCAGGTGTGAGGGGGCTCCAAACCCATGTTTATCTCCGTATCTGTAGTCTGTGCTTATCACTGGACATGTAACAGAGCTTCTGAGCAGACAAATGTTGTCACATGAGGAAAAAAGATAAAATTAATAATTATAGGAGGAAAAAAAAAAAACATTTGACTTCAAGACACGGGCACTCACCACTTCAATTGTGGTACGCAGAAGAACTGATCAAATTACTAAGAAACAACTGTAGGTTCAGGGAAAAGTTTCTTTTCTCACATTAAATGAGCTGTTAGTCTATGAATATTTTGAGAAACTTGTGGCTGTGCTGACTTGACTTGAAATTATAGAAAAACGTAATATCTAAGAGTCACTACAAAAGGGATTTGAAACCTGAGAAGCGCTTGTCACCTGTCTGGAATATAAAAAACAAGCGTGATGTGTCCTGACTTCGTGTCTCATGCTTCTAAAAAAATCCTGAACACTAAGGGAAAGTGGAATGCCCCTGTTTGGAGAGTCCCCCTCTAAGAGCAGTGGGTTTAGCTGGGAGGAAATCCATCACCTGAACAACTCTGTCAGCTAACATCTAAGAATTGCTCTAGCAAAGCCTAGACATGGAGCATCTCACAGTTTATAACCTCATTCAGTCTAAGCTTGGGAGATACAATTGATTTCTTAAAATGACCCAGAGTTCCAGATCCCTATGAGATGCTAATGGTTATCTTGCACAAGTGGAGGCAGACAGGTAAGACACATTAAGGAACCAAGTAGAGCTCTGCTTGAAACATCAGCTGATGCTATCATTCTTTTTTAATCTTCATTTTCTGTTTAAAAAGGCTATTTCATACAGGGGCCTAGTCAGAATGGCATTAGCTAATAGCATTGAAAATATGGCTCACTAAAATAATAGGAGTGTTTTATTCATTTTGGCTTTGTTCTTCACAAACTGGGTCCTCGTCAGTCCATGTGAAGGTGAAAATACTGTACCTCTGAAACAGAGCAACCTTACAAAGGCTGCAGGCCAACCATGTCTTTCTAAAAGACGACATATTTGGCAAAGTTTAGATCAGCATTAGCAGAACATCTATGTTGACCAAACTATTTTAAAAGCGCAGCTATTTCCTAAGTGGTTTTTTTGCCAATGATAAAGTTAAATAAAAAGTTCAAGATTTTTTTTATTTTTATCCAAAAGGAGAGCAGATTCCAGACCAAGGGACTGACAGTTCTCATAACACCAAACTGTATGCCTGCAGATGCATTTAATCCTGCAGCACTTCTCACAATTGCCCTCCTTTTCCCCTCCAAGAGCAGGGTTGAATTCTGTTGTGATGGACATTTGCTACGTGGCCAGCAGCACAGAGTAGGGCTGTAAACAGCTCGATCCAGCCTATGCTGTGCCCCAGGAACACATCCCACAGTAGCTCCAGAACACAGCTGCAGTGTGCCACCTCCTGCTGACGGCAGCTAAAGACACAAAAAAGCATGGTCTAACAGCACAGGGCTAACTAACATCCTTACAGCAACGTCCTACTCAGGCAGGCTCACAAAAGTTCCCCCACAGTGGCATTATCTCAGCCCCTCCAACACAGTCCACTGCAGCAGCGCTGTCACTGAATTCACTCGCTGGTGCCCTTGCTCTCATCTATCAATGATGACAGTGACAGGGAAACGCTACTTATGATATGTTTATACATAAACAGCTTCCAAGTAGAGTTACTCATTATTAATGCTGACAGCTTTGAAGGGGAAAGCAAACGGCATTTGGCAGCGATAGCTTTTAATGAGAACATTCATTGTTAAGGAACACGGTCTGCAGATGACAAGTGTTTTCTAGAGCACCAGGCTGATAACTCTAACATTCCTCTTCTCTCCCATTTACTAAAGATAGGCCTGTCATTCTGGGTATGTTACATCCCAAACACAGCATTTACAGATACAGGGAGCATGGTTTTATCAGAAGAGCACTGGCACCCTGCCAAGCACAGGATTCCTGGGACCTTTTTTCCTGCTCAGAAGGAATCAGGGAGTGGAATCAATGAGAAGCAGGTAAAAACAAACTTAACAGTGCAGAGAGGAGAAATTTGACCACAAAGTACAACCCAGGTGAAATCACAGACAGGAAAGGAGACCTCTCTGTCACCATATATAATGTGCACGAAGCATCACTTGCAAATATCTGACCGACAGCCTTGGCTGAGGCGAATCCATGTTCCAGGCCACCACCTTCTCAGAGGTGTCATCCAGGGCAGGACTGGAAACACCTCATCCAAATTACAGGCTTTACTGCACAGTGTTGTGTATAATCAGTCAGATGTAAACACAGAGGTTAATTTTTAGGCACACTCACTTTCAGAAGTATGTCCACAATTCTCTGTTGATATTCCACAGCTTGCTTGTCATTCTTAAAGTCTTCAAAAGTCTGCATGAGGCAAAACACTGACACCTTGAGAATACTCTCCACTGCCAACCCCAGAAATACAAGCAAACACAAAGAAGCAGCCATATCACAAAGCTGACAATGCTTTTAAGTCGTTTCTGTGCATATCACCTAAGCAGCAGGTTCCAAGATACAACTTGCTCTTTTGTAACTACCAAGATGGTTCTTACATATTCAGGTAAAAGTAACAGGTCCAAATAGACAGAGGAAAATCAAGAAATTTGGAAAGGAAGAAAGATGAATCTTTATGCAGGAGAAAGATGTAGGTACTACAACACTCTTTACAAATACATTATTCTTGTTTTACCCACGCTTTAAAGATGGCCTCTGCTACCAGCGTCTTCACTGTATAATGTCATGATCATCAATTTATATTTAAGGACATAAAGGACTATTATGATCTCCTCTGATATCTTACAGAACACACATCAAAACTGTTCCTGCATCAAGCCAGTAACTACTGGTATAGCTAAAGCATGAACTTTTTAGTAGGAATCTTACAGATCATGCAACCATGACATAGATGATGGAAGAACTGGCATTGCATTTTTCTCTTGGAGGAGATCAGCGATCTCTTACCAGAGCAAGAACATTAAGGAATTCCCGAGTGTCAAAGTGCAGCAAGGTACGAACATAAGGGTAGACCTCTTCATCCACAGATCCCTCAGTTGAATGCAGCCGGATGAGAAACTCAAAGACCTGCAACAAAAATTCAAAACACACACACCAGATTTCCTATGGATTTCAGATAACTGACAGCACATTTCCTATGGATTTCAGATAACTGACAGCACAAGCACATGGGAAAGCAGCATTGTTACCTGCTTTGCACTTAAGCTTTAAAGCACCTTAGAAGTCCATCAGTGTTCTTACTTGAATGATGTTTTCTGCTGCTTATTAGTAGGAAAACAATTCCCCCTCCTCAGACTTGCCAACCAATTTAAGATCAAGCAAAATTTAAGATCAAGCAAAAATTAAGGCTTATACTTGCAGACTGAAGCGCATGAAATTAGATAACTCCCTCCCCTTCCTGGCAGCTCTCCTGAGAAGCTGTGCAACTTCTCCTTATCCAGGGCACAGCTCCTCTCCTTGTCAGCAGTTCCCTTGGGAAGAGCCAGCCAATCCGCCCTCTCGCTTTGAGGCACAAAGCTTTTGGCGCTGCAAAGACTGACTTAGGTGCTATTCAACTCTCTATCTCCTCCACGGACTTTCTAGTTCCTGAAATTTGAGCATGTCTTTCAAAATGAAGGCAACTCCCTTTATTGAACCACTGACAGAGATGTCCAGATCCTCCCAGGGAACAAACAGGGCAGCGACAGCTCCAGTTGTCTCAAACACGCTCACAGCAGATCTGGCTACCAGCAGAAAGAGAGCAGACTGCTGTAGACTGGCTAGCGCTCATGAGTATGTGGTAAGATATACACTGGGAACCCATGGAGAACTGACAGGCAAGACACTCTCTCAGGCATCCTCAGGAAATGCCACGTTCTCTCATTTACTCCTATTCCGAGTTAATTTTCCTGTCACCACAGTGACAGTGAAGCCAGGAGGAATTAGCAGCTTGACTTGCAGACCCACAACCTTCCCTGCTGGCCTCCTTGAACCTGATACCCACCTGCCAGCTAGGAACTCTTAAGAAAACAAAACAAAAAAACCCAGACTGTAGCTAGAGTGGATTCAGGTATCCAGACAGAGAGGTGTTACTTAAGCCAAGCTCTTAGGAACACTATCAGAGGTCATAAAAAGGAGAGGTTGATGGCTCCGCCCCAGAGCTACTGCTGCTGCTTGGGCTATCACTTCCCCTCAGACCTTGAGCCACAGTCTGTTGCTGTGCCAGCTCTAGTGTGTGCAGGGCACAACTTGATAAGCTCCATGGGAGAGGGCAACAGCCTAGTGCTTGATCCAGCAAAGGAGAGCAGACTGGTTTGCACACCCTGGGAGGAAAGACTTTGCAGCAACCCAGAGCTACCACAAACATATAGCTACAAACTCTAAAATAGCAAAAAGAAAGAAAGAAAAAAAAAAAAAAAAAAAAAAAAAAAAAAAAAAAAAGCAGCACCAAAAAAAAAACCCACCAAAAAAAACCCCCCACCCCACAACTGTTCTGTTGTACTGCAAAGAGAAAGTGCAAAACAGAAAGCGCTTCCTCTTATTGAAACCCTGAAACTAAAGTGAAACGCTAGAGACCCAAAAAATGTTTGCGGTAAAACTGGCCAGAAACTCAGGAAAGAGTTTTATGAGCACAAAATGATGATCAGGAGCATCCTCTGTTTTAAGAAATTGTCAGAGATGACTCCAAAGGAGTTAAGCTTTGCCTTAGGCCAAGCTTCATACACAGCTTAAAGAGAAAGAAATAGTCAGCTTGAGGGCTCTGATGGAAATAATGAGTAAGGAAGGGAGGTTTACTTGGCAGTGACCAAGCCAACTTTCATGACATGTAACCTGCATGCCTAGTCATACTTTTGGCATGAGTTCACTGTGATTTTAGCTAGGTACTCTCTCCCTACGATGAAACCATTAAGAACATGCTTACACCTGTCCTGAACAAATATATAAGGCATATGCAATAGTACTTGTTGCCTTGAAACAACCTGCCAATCTCTTGGGCAATCCAGATGGAAAAGGCTATTTCTCCCAATGTGAAAGCTACTGTTGCAGACTCGGAACAGTGTGATGAATCCGGTCAGCCAAAGATGGTCCACTGAACAACATGAAGAGATGCAGCTCAAGAATCAAACCTTGTCCCAAAGGAGGACAGTAGGATAAGCCTGCACTGTTACAGGATACTAGCAGCACACAGAAGCCTTAAGGCATCAGCTGCTGTTCCTAAAGTGCCCTGGGAAGATGATTTGGATGTTAGGTCACAGTCCTTCCTAGAGGGACTAGGTAGAACAAAAGAATGAGAGATGGGTAGTCAGCCTGTGCTCAGCCCACAGGGTGTAAAACAAGCAGCTTCAGAGCCTATAAACATAGGTTTAGGCTTTTCTGAAGCAGCTAAGATCCTGCCTTATAAGCAGAATGGCTGGACATGCTCAGGGCCAACTCTCCCAAAATAAGGATGGCCAAGATGGGTGAATGAAGAGGAATGTAGTACCAGCCTATTGCCTCCTAACCAGAGCTGGAACAGACTAAGAAAGCAGATGATCTTAACAGAGTCACCACAAGACTGGAAAATATCAAGCCACGGGTTGCTTTATGCCTTTTCTCAAGAGAAGGAAGAAACTGGCTACCTTTTAAGTTGTCTCAAAGTGGCACTGACTATCAGAAAAGGGAAATTGTCTTTCTAAACACCATCACTGTGGAATAGTCTTTTGGGAAAGCCTCTTCCCCTCAGTGCTGTGGGCAGGAGGCAGTAATAAGGACATAAGGGAAGGAGTTGTCAAACAGCTTGAATCACAGACCTCACAGCCATCACAGATTCACCTCAGCTCCAAACCTCAGATATAGTCATAGACATTAGGGACAACAGGAACATAAGCTGTAGGCCAACCCAAAAATCCCTACACAAAAAGCTGGAATCACATCAACTGGAATCAAATGCTAGGATACAGGAGTTTAAGTTCAGAACTGACTGCATTCTCCTTTCTCTCCAAGTACCAAAAGACATCTAATGTTAAACCCTTTCCCAATTCTGTGACCCCCAGAACCTCCTTCCTGCCAAAGGAGGCTCTCAAGAGGGGTTCCCAAGATAAGCCTAAGGAGAGATGTGTTGCAGCACCCTGAACCTATTAAGTAGCTCTGGCAAACAATTGCCCACATATGACTGTGTGAAGTGGCAGAGGAGCAGCCACCACTGAAACAGGTAGCTGGCTGACCCCGCAAGCCAAGGGTACAAGGATGCATTGATTACAATACGCTCTTGACCTCAGCTGCACAGCTGCAGTTATCACAAGGCTGGAAATTTATCTTTAGCAAATACAATGTCTTGATGAGCAGAGACAAGCATGAACACACACTAATATAATTATGACCATAAAATCAAAAGCCTCAGAGAAACCTGCAACCAAGAGCTACTTAGTAGAGACATTTCTACCTACTGAACTCTACCTAGTACTACCTAACTGAGCAGTCATGGCACGCTCCACCTCATCCACCCATTTACTAAGTAACTGTGCATATGTGATCCAGATTTAAGTGGTAGGGCACACATATTCACCCTGCACATGGGAATAACACGTAGAGGACAGATGCATGTGTGTCCTGAATACCCAAGACTGGATAAGCCTCAGAGGTGAAGATACAGTGACAGGATACTAGGGCAAAGACTGACAGAAATGCATCTAATGGGACCTTCATTGTGGAAAATGACTGTGCTGAACTTTACACTTTGCTGTGCAAAGAGGCCAGAGGTGTAATATCTGAGGCAGGAAAACTCCAACACAAACAAGTTTTAGCAACAGCCAAACAGAAGAATATTTAGTTAATGTTCTTTAATGTTATCTCACTTTCTACTCCTGTCAATCCCGTGTTACACACATTTGAAAACAGGGAAGATCCTCCCATATTTGACACGTCATAGTCAAGTTTAGAAAGAAGAGACAGCTACAAGTTTCTGGTAACTTTGTGGTAAAGAATAGGGAAAAAAAAACAATCAAAATTAGTGCCACTAAGAACTCTACATTCCCACACCCCAATTTACAGCTGAAAGAAAAATATTAAGTTTAAATGTTCAGATTGCAACAACTGTTTGAAATTCTTTAAAAATTTATTTGGTATTTACAGTGGTATATACTCATACCACAAGGATACAGCTATCAGATTGATAATAGTTTTCTATCAGAAACCCATGAAATAAGACATACACAGCTTCTTCTAAAAACCTCATATGGAAAAGTTTCCTTCCGAAAGGTTGCTCACCTGATTTTTAACCAAAGGTACCAGATCTTCAGGAATATCGCCCAATGGATATGCACGGCCAGCCAAGCAACAGCTGTAGAAAAGGAGGGGAAAGGCATTTTTAATAGGTCCTGACATTAAACAGACTGAGGAGAACAGTTTATTTTTTGAGTTAGTTTTCAGGATACTCTTAAAACAAGCCAAATAAATTTATTTTGTAAATCATGAAAGCAAGCATTGCAGACAGCACTGCTGTTAATACACAATAAGCCAATGCACTGCATGAATTTGCATCTGAGGTATGCCATTCCACAGCAGAAAAGTAACGGGGAAACTCAGTATTTCTCACAAAAATCTTTACTCTTGCATTTTAGGAAGCAGGAGTAATGCAGAATCTAATGTTCACAATCTTGAATAGATTCCAGAAAGAGGAATTCACTAATTAATCACTACCGTGCAATCTCAGAATGACCTCCTGCAAATAATAGGCAACACACTAAGCAGCAACTGAGCACAGCTATCCCAAAAGGCATGACAGAAAGGGCTAAAACACAGCTTTTCAGGCTATGGAGTCCTTGTTCAAGGAGCACTGTATCACACACAGGACAAAGAACTCACTGTAACCAAATTCTAAAGATAAAGACATGGTCTTGGCATATCAGCAGTAACTTGAGCTCTAGGTCTCCAACTTTATCCTACCTCTCCATTCACACAATGTGTAACAAGAAGCCATTGTAACTTTAAGTCAGCTGTACAAAGTAGCCATTGCTATTTTACGCAGTCTCTCAGACCTTGAAACACACTATAAGATCATGCAACTATAGTGAGTTAAAAATCTGGTGCCACCACTAGGCAACACCTCACACACTTTCTAAAGGACCTTACCTTATATATACAAGCAGCTTGTTGCCCATTACCACCTGCTCGTCTACAAAACAAAAATTATTTGTCACCTTTTCTTCACAAGACAACTTGCAAAAACAGATGCAATTCTTTTTCCCAACTGTTAGGAAAACATCTCATCTGACACACATGCAGAGTTTTACACACAGTAAGTTGAGCAGCTTTACAGACAGAAAATAGTACTAGAACACTTTTCTGTTCTCCAAGACCCTTATATTGGGTATGTATTTCCTTTTGGCATCCCTCTGTTGGAAGTGACTAGAGATATTYGAAACACCAAAACTAGAAACCCTTAAAGGGAAAGAATTCTGTACCTGTGAGAGACTTCCCAGCATTCAGTGGAGGAGCAATGACTTTGAACAGCTTCTGTAACAAGAAAGAAGGCAGTGCTCAAGCAGCTGGAAAAGCTCAAAGCAAAGAATCTGCGTGGTTTTAAAGCAGAGATCAATGAAGCAACTTCCCCACGGAAACTCTGCTTTCTCACCATGTCCGTACAATTAAAAGGCACAGAGGACACCAAGATGTGGCAAAGGATGCTCTTCCCAGCTGATGTTATGACATATGAAAAAACAGCCTTCATTCAATCAGATCTAACCCTGAGCACAGGCCACACTAGAAAAAGCAATGGTCAGCAGTCCCAGAAGTAACAGTCGGAGCATAACTGACCAGCCCCACTTCCTGTTCCTGAATCTTCTGCTACCAGAGATTATGCAAACCTTCAGCCTACCTAGCAGGGTCACCAGAGAGCCTTTAGTTTGGGTACATAGAATGAGGACTCGTCTAAATCGTTAGCTCTAGAAAGCAGAAAAAAGCATTTGTACTCGTACAGCTAGCGCTAGGTTTCCAGAAATCCTTTTTAAAATCATGAACACCTAAAGAGTCTCCTTCCTGAGAAAAATCAAATGAGATTATAACTGCTAAAAATTGGGCAGTTCAAGATTTTCACACTCAAATGGACCCAGCTCTCTATTTCAGCACTACTGAGAAAATACCAGCAGTGCCTCCATAATGAAACATCTTGATGTTATAGCTATAGGCTTCAAGAGCAATTGGTATATCAAGCACATGGTAAGCTTCAGGATTACCAGCAGCAGCATCAACAGGGCCTTCAGTTACAGCATTACATTGAGTCCTGTGCTTACTGCTGATAGATCACACCCAAGTGCTAAGAACAAAGCCTGCCTCAATGCAAGGACTGTTTCTAGCCTTTTTTCTGAATTCTGTACACAGGTAAGTTCACCCTTTGTTTCCATTACTCTTTAATACATATTAATATACTATTGGGTCAGCAGAGGAAGAACAGTATGAAGGAAAAAAAGCACAAGGTGTTCATAGAACCTCTCATGCCTACACCCCCATTAATCCCATTGTGCAGAAAGTTGATGCTTTCTCAGCACATCATGCCACATAGGCCAGGCTCAACACCAGCAACAAAGCTGTTAGCTGACAGTTTTGCAATGCAATCTCATTAAGTCATCATGTTATTCTCTTCTGCTGCTTTTGTTTTATATTTATTTTATTAACACAACTAAATTTCCTGCTCTAAGTTTGCAGAGCATTGCTACCTCAGCAGGGAAATTTGTGTTCTAAAGCACAGTAATTACAAATTACTTTTCAGCTCTACTGCATCTAGTCAAATAAACTGCATATATCATACATGATTTCTCCCTTGAAATGAAAAAGAACAAGAATATATACACACTGAATGAGAAGATAATGCACTGGGTTTGAAATGCTGTTTCTCAGAAAGACTGTGTGCTGAACACACAAATAACAACTCTCTGCACTGAGCACCCTTCCTACCTCCATGGGACTAATGAAGTCATTCATCCCACTGTTGTAGACGTAGATCATGGCATCATAGAGATGGTTTTCCCAGCATAGAAGAACTACCTGCAAGGCAAACAAAGCACAATGTCGATATACAGCTGCTCTTACAGCTCACAGTTTTCTCATTCCCCAGTCTCTCGAGTACAATCTCTGTCCTTGCATTTGCATCATCCGACAGTATGATTTAAAGCAGAATGAGAATTTCCACTTGCAGAACCAGTTTCTGCGAGGACCCCAAAACCCCAAAGGGAATATCCAGCTTATTGCTCACACAGCAAACATGGAATCTAACTGTCTAGATTCTAACATTCATAACCTGCATGAGGTTAAGGAATAAAAAAAAAATCAGTTCTTCAAAACCCTTGATTGCACTAGTTTGCCTTTTGGTTGGGTTAGTGAATCATTTTGTCAAGTTCCCAAGCAATTTCCTCCTTGGAATGGAAAGCCACGCTGTGGGAATAAAAACTGGCCAAGGAAAACAGGACTACCCAGCAGGAACACCTCCTTGCTCCACTAACCTCGTCATGCAAGAGCAAGCACCTGAGCAGAACAGGCTGGCAGGCACCAAACTCACAAGCGCAACTCCAGTTTTTTGTGCTCCTGCAGCCTTTGATGTTAGGTAAGGTACTCAAAACAGGAAAGACTGATTGTGAATATCAGACTAATCCTGACAGACTAGTAGTTTCCAACACATTCAGCTGCTGATGCATTAACCTATGCCAGGACACAAACTGGGGGAGCAAAACGTATTTATAGGAGCATGCATGTTACAGGATGGACACAGCCACGCTAAATAATTCCCACATTCATTGAATTTGATCCCAGGGACACAGGGCTAAGTTCTGTTACAAATTAGTGACCAAAAAGCATGAATGGTGTGGACTATGTAAGTCTTGGCTGTTGAAAGGTGGTACCTTGTTTTCCACATGCTATGCCGTGCTTAAAAGCACAAGAAGTTTGCATCAGCAACGATGGGATGTTGTAATTTATTCAGAGGAACTCAATACAGTATGCAGTACAGCAGCTCACCTGCTGTATGTCTAAGCTGGTGATATCCATATGCACAATGCAGGCTTCCAAATTTTCCAACCTGTTCTTGTCTTGGAAGTGAAGCAGCAAGTCTTTCATCACTTGAGCTGTGATTCCCATCAGCTTATCACTTAATATATATGGCTCCAAGCACTCCAGAAAGATGCCTTTAGCTACAGAATTCTCACTCATCTTATCATATATCTGGTTAAATAATAGATCACTAGGAGGAAAGAAGTGTTTAGTTATCAAATAATTTTATTAAAATCTCCTTACTTATCTAATTTCTGAGGACTCCAAATTAAATTCCATTTTATCCGTATTTCTCAAACTCAGGAGCTGAATGCCCTGATCAGCTCCTATACTGATGCAAGTTACAGGCAGCTACACAGAATAAATCACCTATGGCTGTTGCAGCAAAAAACCTGCTGTTAGAGGGGAAATGATGACGACAGGAAAATCTATCAAGGCAGCTTCTTTCTTAAGGGGGTGGTGCAGGGGGAACACTTTGAAGCAAACTTTTCTTCCTCAACACATCAATGAAAATTTAAGACACACTTTTCTTTGAGTACTGAGTACCCTGACTTTAGTATCAGTTTTTAAGCATTCCTCTAAACTGTGATGTGATATATGATATGACGATGATGTGATATGATTCCTCTAAACCATGTGACATTATAGGAGACAGCTCTCAGGACTACGTGGGTTGGTGGTCTGCCTTGGGAGACGGGCTTGCAAACCCAGACTTACGTGCGCTGGAGTAAGAGACAGTAATCAACTATGACAGGCACCACATCCTGCGGAAGAAACATAAAAAAGCTGTAGGGACTGGCAAAAATCCTGCCAAATAGCACATCCTGCAGAGCACAAAATGAAGTCTGGCCAATACAGAGCAGAATCAATGAGTCATTTGAATCAGCTGGTAGCTGGCACAGGTACAGGTTTTCCCGTATGCTGGTTCATATGGAGAAAAACTCTAGTCACACTTCTGCAGAGGACAGAGGAAGTACAGGTTCTGCTCTGTCACCTAGCCGTAACTAAGTCCTGATTTCATTAGTGCATACAACAGAGGTGAGAGTTCAGGTGAACCACAGCAATATTTTTCAAAAATAGACAAGTAATTTTTGCTGCAAAGCAAAGTCTGATTAAAAAAATTCAAAAGATCTATACAAGAGAGTCCTCTGGAGAACCGTACCTGAAAATGTTGCTCCATAACCTGGATTTTTCCTTGGTCAGGACATTTCTTCAAAGTCCGATCAGCATAATGGAGAAGGATTTCAACCATCTGAATTACAATGAACAAGAAAATTCATTCAAATCCTACAGTAGAGGCTGTACTTGGTAGCACATTTAATAGACTGACTTGGGGGTTGGCAGCACTGTAAACTCTGTTGTGCCATTTTGCATATGAACTACTGTGGGCAGGAAGGAGAAGAGGGAAGAAGCTGCAAAGAGACAATGGCATGGCATGGCACAGAAGTGGCCCAGTGGGATACTGAAGGCCTACACTAACTTTAACTGACCGAGAAACTGGGCAGCCAGTCTGCTAGCAAATTTTCAGGCAGATGAACACATCCTGGAGCACAAGGCTCATCTGGGCCATGTTTTTACCCAAAGCTTAAGTTACAGTATCTTAAACAGCAAAACTCATTTACCTGCAAATAAAATACACACAAAGAACAGAGTACAGCTGAATAATTATTGCAATAATTGTGTATTTTAAACATACCCTTCCCAGAAAAAGGTTCCTGTAACAACTGAACAAGATCAGTTGAAGAGTTTATTCCATGTCCATGGAGCAAAGTTTCCATCCTGAGAGTCAGCAAGTTACGTACTGATGGACACTTGCCAACCAAAGGTCAGGAAACTCTGGAGTTACCTACAAAAAAGGTTTCTCTCCACTGTGAAGGGACCAGAGATCTCGAGGCCTGGATAATAATGTCACGTTTTGATTTGCTAATGCTGCAGATTTTATCCCCACCTTTACCCAAAAGGTATTTCCAATTCTCTTCTAAAATCCTACTCACAATCGTAGCAAGAGAGGCACATATACACGTTCTAGAGTTAATTGGATTAACTTCTGGAGGACAGAAGCCATTCCTTCCAGGAACACAGTTAGTATCACATCAGCATACATGAAAATCCAGTTAGGAAGAGATCAGTGACTCACTCTGTCTGCAATGACTGCTTTCCGCTTGCTTGTGTCCCCAGACAAGCCTAGAAAGAATGAGGGGCGGGGGGTGGGAAATGAAGCTTTTCTCATCTAAGCTACCATTGGAAATATAAAAATCCCACAGTTCAGATGCTAACACCACCACCCTTGAGATGCAGAGGTCAGGATATCTAAATACACAATTTTGTGTTCTACTTTTAGCCCACTCTTCTTCTGAAGGGCTTATTCTCCCAATGTAAAGACTGTTCCAGCACAGGAATGGCAAAAACAGATCTGAGTGCTGTTTAACACTGAGGGAACAATTAACAGAGGGCTGTCAAAGACTATGTACATGAGGCTAATTGCTGGAGGATGCCTTGATGCAAACAAGCTGAATTAAGTGCACTACGAGGGAAAAAAATTCTTAAGTGCCAACTCAAAAAGACAGTAATTCTTTGAATACTAAAAAACTATCTGCTTAATTGCATTATATCCATGCATTAAAACGAGACACATCTTCACATACTAGCAATTTCACAGCAGGAGGATCTTATCCTGAGAACTTGAGTCTCATCTGTCAAAACCATCAGAAGTTATTTGCTGAAAAGTCAGTGTGTCCAGTCCAAATCAGACCGTTCAAGTGGCAGTTTCTGGCATAATTAACATGTTTATCATAACAAGCTAAGTGCTCACAAAGCATCCTCCTTTGTAGGAAACATGGTGCCAAAACCCAGCAGTTCTTTCAGTCAGTTGTATAGTCAGAGGAGACCTGAATGAAAGTACCTGCTTGGCAGAGCTGACAGAACATCGCACCGAAAATTACCTACAGGTCATGCATGACCTTCAGGAATATTTTAGCAGGCTAGATATTCAACACCTGGATCCACCTCCTTCATGGCAAAGTGACAACAGATAGGAGTCACAACAAAGACCAAGTCTGATTTTCATTTGAAAACAGCAGGCTGCTAAAGGGACTATGACTAAAAAAAAAAAATCATCAAACCAATCCATATAAAGGTGGTGTTTTTGCCAAACCCAAAGCAGCACATCCTACTTTCTCTTCTTCAATTCAATTCTCTTCCTTTTTTTTTTTTTCCCCCTGTAAAAGTGATTTCTGTACACGCATAGGTTTAAAACCTTCCCTAGTGGTTTCAATAAAAAAAAACAAACAAACAAACCCAAACTTACCTACTACAGCCTTTGCTTTACCTTCATAAAAAGACCAAGCTAAAGCCAGGGCATCAGTGAGACGCTCTTGTTTCAGAAGGTGGTCAACTCTCTAAAATAACAAGTAATATTGGTCCTTAGTATTACAGAAAAGATGATCTCTTCCCATTTAAGATCAGCATTTCTCAGTAGTGGGTCATAATCCCTGACAGCAAGGGGACAGGAAACCTCAGAAGCTCTCAACACATTGCAGTAAAGGACAGTATCTCAAAAAGATTCTGTCATGTATATTTTCTGCTGGACAGTTTAAAAAGGCTAAGAAATGTCAGGCACAAGTACCATCAAGTCCCTGTGGGCTACATTTTAGGTCAGATGCTTGACGGATGGAGATCCACAGCATCAGGGAGTGTCTGCAATCACAAAGAATAAAATTTTTCCATTCCCCATTCTTGCCTCATCACTTAGAGCACAACAAACAACTCTGCCATGTTTTCAGCATACGGATGTACTCATCCTACCCTTTATTTTCTCCTGACCTCACAGTCAACAAGGATTGAAGTAGATCACAAGTATTCTCTGCTTTAAGGAATTATTAGCACACAAGGTCAAGCACCACTAGTCTTGGTATGTTAGGTCAAAATGTTAAAGTACTGTTTGAGAGAAGAGAGATTCTGAGAATCAGACCAGCATTCTGTACTGCAAGAACTCTCAGCTTCACACCCTAATCCCCCACATACTCAATTACAACTGTTGAGTAAGTCCCCTACAATAAAGAGGCCTGCAGCACAACAGAAACCATACAGTAATTTAGAAGGATGTTGGCTCAGAGCATTTAAGTTGTGATTGACTTCTGAATTCTAGGAAAACCAGTACATGAAATCATGGGTTAAAGCAAGACTTTTCATTGACAGTTTACTAAACCAAAGTCGGTAATGAATGGCTGGAGGGAAAACTAGCAGAGGAAAGTGATCTTGGTAACTAAAAGCAGCAACTGTATAAAAGTTCAATAGAGCTGAACCATTCATATTTTATTAAAGGTCCTGATACAATGTCACATGGAGGAGCTTATAATCATGGATAAGTACAAGAGCCATAAAGCAGGTAAGAGGAAAAATGGTGAAGGTCACTGCTTAAAGGAGAAATCTGAGACTGGAAAGAAATTACTATTGGAGTTCCTTGAGAATCAGCCTTGAAGCCCCCTTCTACATAACGATTTGGTCAACTAACTTGGCATAAGCTGAATTTACTAATGAAGTTTGCTGATGACCAACTGTCAACATGTGATGTGAGACAGCAGACCAGAAAGACAGACACAATAGGATTGCCCCTAAAGCTGGGTAATAGAAGTACGATGCAATCCAATGGTACAAGCAACTTACAGCAGAAATCAGAGTTTGGCTATGGGGTACTGGTGAATCTCCAGAGTGCCACAAGCCACTGACATCATGTAGCCAAAGGAACAGCAAAATGAGACCCAACAATGCATGAGGAATGACTTATCTAGTAGAGACAGTGAAGAACAGGTGACATTGTGCATGGCACTTTTAAGACCCTACCCAGAGTAATATGTATAAAAGTGTTTACCTATCTTCAAGAAACTGAGCACAAAGGAGGTGCAGAGAACAGTGACTATGAAAAAAGAAAGGAATGGGAAGGTAATCTTACAAGAGGATGATGACAGAGCTTTGCTTAGCCTTGCAAAACAAAGTCTGAGAGAGAACATGCATACACCGAATAAACATACTGCAAAGTGATGATCCAGAAAGGAAAAACTGCTGTTTAACTCAAGTGAAAAGACATAAATAGATCACTAAGAACTTTAGTGTGGAAATTGATAGGGTTTCAGCTGTCAGAGAAATGACATTCCAAAAAAATCTTCTACCAACAGAAACAAGGATCTAAAATCCAATGAACTTTCTAGGTAGTCTTTGATGGATTTTATGATGTAGCTCCTGCAGTAGCTGGAGACAAAATACAGTAAAACAGATTTCCTTCCACTCCTGTATGCTTATCTGGCAGATACAAGGCTTACACTTACACAGTCCTCCGAAGTCATACATTGCACTAACTCTATCTTGTTAATACAAGTTGAAACATGACAAGGCATTATGTCTTGCTTGGGAGAACAAGGTCTCCATTCAGCCTGCAAGTTTATGCAAGCAGGAGTCCCATAGCGTCCCACCACGGAAAGCAGTGTACCTACAGTGCTGGCTGTGCGTAGCAATCAGGGATCCTGAACACAGTGCTCAGAACATGCTTCACAAATGCTCCCTCCCTCCTCTCAAGCTACATTTAAGCAATTCAAACCTACTAAGCTGTACAGTTTTCCTCTCAACATACCTCTCTCCAGCTTCTCAATGTCATGACGTGAACAGACTAGAAAAGAAAAAAAAAGTTATTTACTTACAGTTGCTCATGCAGTCTGTGGTATCCCACAGACCCACCAGAGCATGCTGGTACAGATGAAGCTAAGTAAAGCAACCCTCAAGCTTGGCATGGCAGGAATAAATTGTATATTTCTATTTAACAGAAAACATCCTTTACATGGCTTTACAACCCATCAGCTCCAAGATACCATCCCTCACTTCTTCCCCTACTTCCACATGCCATCCTCAGGCCACCTCTCTTTGCCTTTTCACAGACAGCCTGCACTGCAGAACAGGAAAAGTGAATAGGATATTCCTTCTATCATTCCATGCAATAGAGTCTAATTTTCCCTGCTGTCTTACTTTCTTCTGTTTACTCACTAGCACATTTAGGACAGAGAAATTGAAGCTTATGACAGAGGAGATGTCAGTAAAGTAGTGCTAAGTCTAGCCTGAAACAGCATGAACCAGGATACTGTGAAACTATGACAATGTCTTACTTAGCCCATACCTTGGCTAAGACCAAATTATTGCACATTTCTTTAATCCCACAATGTAAGTGCACAAAGAACCGATCCCTGATTCACATCTCCACAGAATAAAAAATCGCCCTTCTCCAGAAGATGAGCTACCATCAACAGTGAATGCCCTCTATTTTTATTAAAAACTCCCCACATTTACCTTAGTTCCAAGGTAAAAGATCTGACCACCACAGCTGCTGATGGACTGATAACAAGCTTTCTCTCCAACCAGTGCCTACAGGGAGAAAAATTACCAGCAAGTAAAACTGCTTTTTGTTTTTGTAAAATTTCCCAACAAACATATATACAGTTGAACCTTAGAGACACTTTGTAATTCAGAAATCAAAATGAGGATTGGGAGAGAACAACACAGATTGCTGGGCAGTAATAAGTAAAAATGCTCTGCTGTCACTCCTTCCTGCTTGTGAATGCAGCTTAAAGTGCTACTGAGCTGCCCAGAAAACATGACAGTCATAAGGACCCACAAGCAGTGCGCTGTGTCTATCCTCAGATGCAAAAAAAGTTATGAGGGCTCTTTCCTTGCCATCTGCTTCTTCACAAATCTTCCTCAAGAGCAAATGTGTAGGACGCACAGATGGAAAGAATATTGTCAAAGTGAGAGTGGCTACAACAAGTTTGAATGCCAGTAACTAGTGTTCAAAAGGCTGTGTATGGGCACATTTACAATGTGAGAAATGGAGGATCACATCAAAATTAGAGATTTTACCACAGTGCATGGGCAGTGCTTGCCTCCCACTCTGCTGCACAGTTACACAGGCTAGAGCTGTTTGTCCTGTACTTTTCTCAGTCTGGTCAGGTAGGGAAGCTTCCTGGATCTCTTCCCACTGCTGAAAAGTGTCCCCATTCCAGGGACTGCCATAATAACACTTCAACTGGCTCAGCACAGAACCTAAGGCTGAAGTAGCAGATATTCCCTGCATCTTTCTTTAGATGCTGCAGTAGAAGAATGGGGTCTGACAGTCTTCATCCACAAACCCAGGCATCTCTGAAACCAGAATATCTCTTATGGGAGTAGCAGCCTCATCTAAGATTTGCCTTCCAGAGTGTCTGCAGAACTAACACAGGAAAAGGTGTATTTCTGATCCTCTGAGCCATGAGAAAAAAAAAAACTTCACATCTGAAGTTGTCCTTGACTCAATTGCTCTGGAGTAAGTTGTCTTGTAATTCCTACTGAAATGCAGGGAAAGAGACTGCCTGTTTCATATCCTCAGTATTTCAAAATGGCATTATAGACTTCAGATCTCATCTGCCTCTTACAGTCTGTGAATTAAGTAGGGGTCTTTTCTAGACTCACAATAGCATTTTAACAGGCAGCACTTATTTGGGCCCACCAGTTTTTCAAGCCGCATGTCTCTGGCTTTGATGGTAATCACCAGCAGTCCTCACAGGACATTGCAGAGTTTCTGGAATTGAGTGAAAGGCTCTGAATAACAACATATCCTAGCAAGAAGAGCTCATATACTACCTTAGTGCCAGTTTCTAGCTATGTTCTGTGAGGTTGTGCCTGGCAATTCCAGATCATGTGGCAGGCAGTACATAAGCTAACTTAGACTAGACTCTACCTTCTGACTCTTTCTTCCTCAGTATGCATATGCAGCAGAAAGAATGACAGCAATGCTAGCAGTGTGAAGCAGATAAAGCAGTGAAAGCCAGATAAGCAGCAGTTATGTAGATCTAAAGGCTGCAAAGACTCCTCATAGATCTGGCCATTCAGACTGGAAGAAACACTCTGTTCCTTGCTCAAAGGGAACCATGACAGAGAGGTCTTTTTTATGAAATCCTGCCATCCTGCATTGAAGGCATTTCTCCTTGGGCTTCTGGAGCTGAGTTATGACCATATGCTGGGCTTGAAATAGCAGATCCAAACTACAGACCCACATGAGCCTTCTGCTAGTTGTTTGGGCCAGTAAGTCTCACAGGGCTGTAACAGAATTGAATAGGAACCATATCGTCCAGCTGGGGAATTTCAGAACCCCTGGGCTATCTCTGGTGAAGCACTGGGAGGCTTGAATGCAAGGATGGAAGGCCCTTTCCTACGCACACACTCTTGGCAAACTGTTTCCAAAATAGAGAAACTGATTTTCTACTGAAAGCAGTAACTTGTCCCACAACCATGGATTTAAAAAAACCTCCACAATGCTATGGCAATACAAATACCACATCAAAGTGAGTCTGCTGCAGAAGGCACAGATGGGTTACAGGAGCTATCAGGAGCCACTGAAATTAACACCTACTTCAGGAATAAAACATGTCCAGACACCACATGGGCCAGGGTCCAAAAACAAAACAAAACAAAACCAAAACAAAAACCACCAAAACAAAAAACAATAACAAGCATGAAAGTCAAAATAAAAGAAAGACAAATAAACAAAAGAGGAAAAAGTAGAAAATACAATGTTTGAAGTGTTGCAACTTCCACTAGTATGGATGGGTTTGGTTTTTTACTTCAAACAAGAAAGAAGTGTAGTACCTACAAGCGTAGGTACTATGTTTCATCCTCTTTACCCCTGCATGACAATCTACGAGATGAGGGCAGGGAATGCATGTACTGTACAGGCACTGCTACGGCAGAGTATTTGTGGCATACAAAGTAGAAAAGCCTATAGGAATCTCCTGAAGAATAAAGCACACCAGCTTTTTTCCTGTACAGAGTATTCCAAAGGTTGGTAACTTACGAGCAGCTCCTAAAAACTTCAATGCACAAAAGGAAACATGAACTGTCTGTTAGCTGGCCACATCAACACCATGTATGATTTCTGAGATGCTTCAAAAAGGCTTTTTTCCAAAGCTCCAGGCTTCCACTTAGGGCATATCTGAAACAGAGTTAGCTAACGCAAGCAGGTAATTTGTGCCTACCAGGGCTTCGCTGACGTTGCCTCCTGTAGCCAGTGATTTGAAGTGGCTGCTGTTGTAGACTAGCTGAACTTCTGAGATCTCTATGGTCTCCAGCTCCTCCTGTGTCTGACGATCTATAATGTGCAGCTTCTCCACACTGTCCAGAAGCACTGCTGTCCGTGAGTTTATCCACTGAAAAAGCAATAAATTGCAGCTTTCAGCAATGCATACACAATTAGAGGCCAACTAAACAGGCTCTGGCCATATCCCTGAGTATCAATACTGGAAGTTCTAGGATGGCTAGTAACTTTGTTACTATACACGGTCACTTCACAACAGCACCCATGCATAACTCCAAAGGTAAGGATAGGGAGGCTCCTTCTGGAGTATCAGCTTTAACACTGAGAAAAATTACAAGGAATCTTCTTCACAGAAAACACCTGTAGACAAATGGCAATCCACCAGAGTTCTTGTCCTCTTGGTGCACTATTTATGCTCTAGCACACTTTCTAGCCAAAGGTCTCAAAAACAAGACTAATACAACACCTGTTCTCAAATCCCTTAGGAGGTAAATATGACATCAGGAGGCATTAAAAAAAGAAATAGTATACCTAAGTTTAACTCAAAGCCTGTCATTCATATTCTGTGGCTTCTACTTTTGTGTTCAAAACCCTGCAAATAAAAAGGCTTTTTTTTTCCACTGCTTTTAAAGTATTTATTTTTTTTTAAACAGCCAAGCAGATCTGTTAACAAACTTCAAATTCCAGCTGATGTGGATGTCCATCTTGGTATTTTGGCCCTTCATGGCCAACTCATATTCTATAAATGTGTTTTAGAGTTGAACAATTTTTTTTGTTGAAAGCATCAAACAATTAAGGTGCTTTAGCAAGCACTCATATATGGAAACACTAGAATTTTACTGAGTCAATTACACAGAAGTTTGCATTCTGTTTAGTGAGAATATAGAATAAAAATTTTTCTTGCCAGATTCTTTCTGGCTCTTGAAAATATTTCCTCAACAAGGCTAAGAAAGGGCAGTATTTTTGCCTCCATGTTACTAATTTTTTATCTTTTAGCTACTACTTGCTATTTGACTTGAGCTGGTTTTCCACTGAGTCCCAAGTTTAAAGACATTTTCAGTTAGTTAGCCCCAGATAAAYGCAGCCACTTCTTAAGCCGCATTTGTAAAGCCAACAGTATAGAACTAAGGGCTATTGAGATACATTTACAAGAAATCTAGTGCAAAAAAGAAGTTAACCATTCTAAGTCCATTGAGACTTACAGTAAAGTTGATGAGGTCATAGTGTAGATGAAGCTGCCTCTGCTTAGTGACATGTATTGCACCAGTATCATCTCTCTTGACCTAAAAGAGAAATTGGACAAGGCTGACTCAAACTCAAAGACTTCCTTCAGCTCAACCTCTCTGTTCGCAGAGGGCATCACATCAACTCCAGGAGTCTGGAGCTCCCCTCAGACAAGCACGCTGAGCTTCTCACACAAGCACACATGCTTCTAAAATGGAGCGTAATGTCTCACTTTCAAAAATACTCATCTAAGTGAGGAAACAGAAGGCTCTGAGCAGGGGGCAGTAAAAATATATGCCCTCTGCTGTATCAATTTTAAATCATTTATTTGTACTACAAGAGTTGTATGTCATAAACAAGCTGGCACTAGGTGTGTTCAAGGGATTGTTCCCCCCTGCCCCACCTCACGTATTATATAAGGCAATTCAGTTTCTAAAAGGGGTACAAACCTCCAGCATTCTTACAGAGAGCACTGAAGAAGGACTAATTCTCATTCACTGACTCCCAAGGGGCTCAGTCCCACTGGAATACTGAATTGAAGGGAGATGTCGCATGACAACTCCCAGTCAAGGGTTCTCTCTCGTCCCATGCAGGAACTACTGTACTTTCTGCTTGTAAAAGTCAGAACTACAGAACGCTAATGTGAAACTGTCTTTAATTCATCATCATTTAAAAAAGCATTCTGCGAAGAAAAATAAGGTTTTTTTAAATTTTGACAATTTGTAGTACAGCAAGAGGGACCTGAATTCAGGTAATGTGGCTGCTGTTTAGTAATCTATAAGCAGAGCAGCACCACTGGCCATAACCGAGCTGGGTGTCTGTGCAGATGTGCTATTGCATGCACAGACATCTCCAGCAAGAGAGGCTTAAACATACACCCTTTTCTTTCTCTCCAAGTTTACCAAGAGAGAAGATAGAGGAGAAAGAGGATTCAATCCAGACAACACAATGTCTGGGTGCTTGAGCAAAGCTTAAGGTCCAAGATGATTGAGCCTGGAGAAGGATCACAGGTCAGCAGGAGAGCACATGAAGAGCAGCACAAAGGAATTCCAGCCACTCCAGCCAGTAAGTCAGCTTCATCGGGGGCCCAACTTAAATGCCTCTATGCTAACGGACGTAGCACATGGAAGAAACAAGAGGAGTTACGAGACATGCACATGCCTACAGGGCTATGATCTTATTGGCATCATGGAGACATGGTGGGACGGTTCCTACGACTGGAGTGTTGGAATGGAAGGATACAGGCTCTTTAGGAAGGACAGGCAGGGGAGACGAGGAGGGGGTGTTGCCCTCTAGGTCAATGACCAGCTGGAGTGCATGGAGCTCTGCCTGGAGATGGATGAGGAGCTGACCAAGAGCTTATGGGTCAGGGTTAAAGAGAAGGTGGGGACAGGTGACATTATGGTGGGGGTCTGCTACAGGCCACCCGACCAGGAAGACCGAGCAGATGAGGCCCTCTGTAGACAGATAGGAGCAGCCTCACGTTCACAAGCCCTGGTCTTCATGGAGGACTTTAACCACCCCGATATCTGTTGGAGGGACAACACGGCAGGGCATAAGCAATCCGGGAGGTTCCTGGAATGCGTTGATGATAACTTCCTTCTCCAAGTGCTAGAGGAGCCAACGAGGAGAGGTGCTATGCTGGACCTTGTTCTCACCAAC
>JAYKAV010002961.1:134317-165746 GCA_035582835.1 Phoebastria nigripes
AAAGGGAAAAAAGGAAGACCCGGGGAACTACAGGCCAGTCAGTCTCACCTCTGTGCCTGGCAAGATCATGGAACAGATCCTCCTGGAAACTATGCTGAGGCACATGGAAAATAAGGAGGTGATTGGTGACAGCCAACATGGCTTCACTAAGGGCAAATCGTGCCTAACAAATTTGGTGGCCTTCTATGATGGGGTTACAGCATTGGTAGATAAGGGAAGAGCAACTGATGTCATCTACCTGGACTTACGCAAAGCATTTGACGCTGTCCCCCATGACATCCTTGTCTCTAAATTGGAGAGACATGGATTTGATGGATGAACCACTCAGTGGATAAGGAATTGGCTGGATGGTTGCACTCAAACAGTTGTGGTCGACGGCTCGATGTCCAAGTGGAGACCAGTGACGAGTGGTGTTCCTCAGGGGTCAGTACTGGGACCAGCGCTGTTTAACAACTTTGTCGGCAACATGGGCAGTAGGACTGAGTGCACCCTCAGCAAGTTTGCTGACGACACCAACTGTGTGGGGCCGTCAACACGCTGGAGGGAGGGGATGCCATCCAGAGAGATCTTGACAGGCTTGAGAGGTGGGCCCGTACAAACCTCATGAAGTTCAACAAGGCCAAGTGCAAGGTCCTGCATGTGGGTCGGGGCAATCTCAAGCACAAATACAGGCTGGGTGGAGAATGGATTGAGAGCAGCCCTGAGGAGAAGGACTTAAGGGTGTCGGTTGATGAGAAGCTCAACATGACCCGGCAATGTGTGCTCGCGCCCACAAAGCCAACTGTATCCTGGGCTGCATCAGAAGAAGTGTGACCAGCAGGTCGAGGGAGGTGATTCTGCTCCTCTACTCCGCTCTGGTGAGACCCCACTTGGAGTACTGCATTCAGCTCTGGGGCCCCCAACATAAGAAGGACTTGGACCTGTTGGAGCGAGTCCAGAGGAGGGCCACGAAGATGATCAGAGGGCTGGAGCACCTCTCCTATGAAGACAGGCTGAGAGAGTTGGGGTTGTTCAGCCTGGAGAAGAGAAGGCTCTGGGGAGACCTTATAGGAGTCTTCCAGTACCTGAAGCTGGAGAGGGACTTTTTACAAAGGTATGTAGTGATAGGACAAGGGCTTTGAAAGGAAAGAGGGTCGATTTAGATTAGATATAGGGAAGAAATTCTTCACTATGAGGGTGGTGAGGCACTGGAACAGGTTGCCCAGAGAAGTTGTGGATGCCCCCTCCCTGGAAGTGTTCAAGGCCAGGCTGGATGGGGCTTTGAGCAACCTGGTCTAGTGGAAGGTATCCCTGCCCATGGCAGGGGCATTGGAACTAGATGATCTTTAAGGTCCCTTCCAACCCAAACCATTCTATGATTCTATGATAGCAGAGCTGGGAAACAAGCTTAGCACTCCAAAGCCAAAATACCAGATTTTCTGAAGCCTAGGTACTGCTCTCATACTGAAATCAGACACGAAATCATCTTCAAATAACCGTATCTGCATGTGTAACTTCTGCAGATGTAAACAGGACAAGCGGCATGCCCTCAGTCACATGCCAACAGGACCCGAAAGCCGTTGTCTCTTAGTGGTTTATACAACTTTTTCCAGACTCATGTTTTAAAGCAAAAAATAAAACGGTATCTCAAATTCATGTGATCTCCCTGAAAACAATCCACATTCTTCCACCTCCATTAGAAATGAGATAAGCTGCAAATCAACACTTCTGGAACACATAAAGCTCATGCCTCCAGATTCTCAGGGAAGGGCACCACTGCTTGCTGAAGAGCAATGACCAACAGGTTTGTTTTCCCAAGCTGGTTGCAAGCTGCAGACATCCCTAGCATGCACAGATACCATACTTTCACTGAGACAGATGCTCAGTCAACTGAATATGCGAATAAGACATGACTATCTGAAAAGCAGCATAAAACATCCAAGGCTTACCAGGAGGAAATGAACGACGTCTCCTCGACAAAATGCAAGCATGGGGTTCACAGAGTTCTGTACAGCCACAAAGTGCCACGCCAGAAGAGGGACACTAGAAGGGTCCATCTGTTAGACAAAAGCACAGCCAGTATTTAAGATACACAAGGCAGAACCTCAGTTCCAGGACACATGCTGTTCATCAGCTGCTACTCACTGACTTTGCCATGTATACACACAGGCTGTAAAGCAATTTCCTGGTCTGCTGGCAGCTGAGCAGTAGCTTGTGCTCTTTGGTCCAGCCACACAGTTTAGGGGCAACGTGTGTCTCTTGGCAAAGTGGACAGCCAGTCAGAMCAAAACCTGTGTCCTAGCGGCTTAACGTAGATCCAGTCTCACATGGATTGATGGACTACGACAAGCTGCGGCTTGCTAGCAGCCTTGTCTCCATTCTCCCAATCTAACATATCCCACATCCTTCCCCAGCTGTTTTTCCATAAGGAATTATACCAGCAACTAGTGAAAGCAAATAATCAAGAGTTTAGAAGACCATTTAAGTCTGGACTCCAGAGAAGACTGGACTCTAATTCCACTTTGTTTCTGTCCCTGCAACTAAGGGTTCTATTGCATGGTTCTTAAGTAAAGCAATGACCCCAGTCCAAGGTGACTGTAGCCATAATCAGGTCAATGTCCCATCTGTGGGTGCATCCAGGCTGCAGCAGGGAGGACAAGAAGCTGAAGGGCTCCTGCATTCCGCCCTTCCTACTTATTGGAGAAATTCAGCATCTTCACATAGGTACAGCTGAAAGCAGCCTTTTCACCTCCTCTCTGCCCACAATCTGCACACATCAGACCAACAGATTATCACTGCAATTCCACAATGCAGAGTTTACTGCGTGCTGATAAAGTAGCGATACCAAACACCTGGTCCTAATCTCATCCCCTTCACTCTGGGAACCATTTGCAGCCGTAATCCAAAAAGCAACTGTTTGGCTTCGTTACTCACACGACCATAGGGAAAGGTCATCCACACTTTCAGAGATGGCTTCAGGCCAATAACCAGTATCTTCAAGAAAAACAAAAAGGCAAAGTAAAATGTTTGAGTATATATCAGAAAACTTCTTTGTGATTTCTCACACAAAGCCTTCTGCAAGCAGCAAGTTACCTTTGTTAGGGAGGCCATGGCCAGCAGTGAATACTGGGTGATAGGATGGTCTCTCAGCTCAACTTTTGCATGTAATGGTTCAATACAGCAAACTTCCCCCTTCGAGCCACTGAAGAGACATCGAGATTCACACGTTCTCACTCCCATAACCCTCCTGCAAAGAAGAGAAATCAGCTTGGTGGCCAGCTATCAAGAAGGGATCAGCCCAACATTCTCATGAAATCTCAAGAGTGATCCTTCATAAATATTGTTTTTAAAAAGTCCTTTACACAGCTCCAGGGATCACTTTGTGTCACTGGAAGCAGTCCCATACAGCTGCTCAGATACAGACAAGAATTCCTTAAGATCTTATTTAACAGTAAAGTTTTGGAAATTCCTGGACATGATCCGACTCCCTAGACTGTCAATCCTTCCTCCTCGTCCCTCCTCTCCTCTTGAAGAGGTCAAGAAGAAAATGAGCAGTTACTGCAGGGCAGCTCTCACTAATGAAACAAGGAAAACCAAGAGGCAGCACTTTCATGACGACTACCAAGAGCCCACAAGGAATGCCAAGATTCTGGACAATACATTGATACCTTAATAACTTGGGCTATTCTTTGACTATTACACTGCCAGATAGCATCTTGCTTCAGCTGTGAAATTATACTGCAGCCCTAAATTACACCTTCAACATTCAGACAGTAGCTTTATTGGTTCCAATGGGTTTTTTTGCTTAGGTTTTAGAAACTATGACCCAGCATTAGTTTCTTGTACTTTCTATGGGTATTTAGAGTTACTGTCTTACTTAAACGACAGTTCAAATACGGAGCCTCCGCTGTCATTGCAAACTGCGAGCGTTGGGTCATCTGTAAACTGAGAAGATAATTAGATTAAACATGGCACTAAGAAATAAACTACAAAAAAAATGGCTAGAAAAATGTATGCTATGGCATTATTAACAGCACACAAAAGTACAAGCATTGTACCTACCAGAAAGACACCTTTAACATACAGAGTTGAGACAATTACCGGCTTTTTTATGATGTGTAAGACAAGCAAGGTTTTGTGTTTCATCTTCACCCCTCCAGCAAGCGCTATTGCTAGATTTTGTTACCAAAGTCCCATTACTTTCTATTGCAGCTCAGAACTACAGCATACCAAAACCTGTGTTACCACTAGAACAGCGCACAACCTCAAGCCCATGAGTTGGTGCCAGAGCTGGTGAATGGGCTGCGCTCACAAACAGACCAAAATCAGAAATATCCAGAACTACTAATGATACCAAATAATCAAGATAAGAAAGGATCACAGTCATAGCTGAGGYACCCTTCTGGAGGACTTTGCAACCCAGCATCTAGCAGCACAAGCGTCTGGGCTGTATAGCAGTGTCCAAGTACTCTTCAATGCTGGTACTGCCATCAGGTCATGAGCTAGAGAAGGGGGCCACTAGGAGCAGAGGACCTGGCACAGGGTAATATTCATCTTTATGCACAGGACAAAGATGGCAGAGATGGAAGCATGGAAGATGCAGCAGTAAGGGGGCACCTTCACGCCCACAAAACATTTTTGGTTAGCCAGGTCAGACCAAGCAGTACATGAGAACCTGTCCTTGAGCAACGTGCTCCACCAGACCCACTACACTATTTCCACGTGTGACACTGTATGGGTCTGGGATGTCTCAGCAAGGTCCAGGAAAGGAGAAGAGAGAGAAGAGTTTGGGTGATGCACCAAAGTCACTGCTCTGACCAGGCTGCCAAGGAGCATTATGCTCTGGTAGGAGAGGTCCACATAAAACAAAGCCATGCGAGTTTCTGTGTGTGGCGACAACACTATGTTGAACAAGAAGCCATAGATGATTTCTCTTTCAACCCAAACATTCCCAACAAGTTATTTGAAAAACTGCTGACAGAAGCTACTTTCTACACGTCAGACTCCTTTAAGTTTAAAGTTGGCAAGTCACGTATCCAGTTCAAACCACTGCAAGTTTTAGAGAAATGTATTCTAGCAACTAATTCTTCATAGATTTTGACATCAGAGAGAGGAGTTATAACAGACAACAACTGTTATTTGTTACAGTACAACTCACAGCCGATACTATTATTTCATCTCTCAAAATACTCAGTTTCTTTTTTACATAGAATTTCTGCTCATTTTTCTCACCTCTGGATACTATTGCCATATAGCTCCTAGGTAGCTGCTCTCATCTGTAAATCTAAAAGTACTACACAAGGAAAGTCAACACATCTGACTGAACACAAGTATGTTTTAAAGAAAAAAAAAAAAAAAGTAGTATACAAGGAGCACATGTAGTGTTTGTTACCTTGATGTGCAAAATGGCTGTTCCTGGTGGGTGGGCATCTGTTATTGATCGTAGCAGCTTCCCACTGGCCAGATCCCACATTGTGATCTGCAAGCAGATTGTTCTTAGTACACAGGTTTACTGCCAAGGGGTTCTCTTCATCACCTTGTGCGTTAGTACATCAATAAATTTCTATATTCCCAATATCATCCTGGGTTAGTAGCGTCTTCATGTCAAAGAAAAGTGATCTGAAATCTGTTCCTACCTTGTTTTTACAAAGCAGTTTACTTATCTGCTTATACTCCCATTGAAAACATTACAGTTATCTTCACAACTCTGAATCATGTCCTTTGGGCAAGCTCTCACCACCTGCCCAAACTCACCTCACAGCTATCTGCCTGATAACACAATTAAGAATGTAAGATGACTTTGCTACCGCACAACACTGTTCAAGTGGTTCAATGCATTTCTCTCTCACAGAATCAGTGAACAGTTGAATAATCTCTGCTAACACCTGTTAGCAAAACTCAAGCATCTCCACGGCTACCATGAACCTTGTCACTCCTCTCCTCCTGTGTTTGCTCAGCATGACAGGTCAGGTAGGAGTATACAGCTTGGTTCACACTTGGATATTAAATTCAGGCAATTTCTCAACTAAGCAGCAGGAAGTCCCAAACTACTTAGTGCATAACTGAGGAATATTTAGCCCAGAAGAGCTGAGATTACAATTTGAATCAAACTTTTTATTGAAAATAGTATTTTATATGGTTCCATAAATCATCTATCAAAGCTTCATAGACCAGATGTTTCAGAACTGCTGCTCCAAAATATTTTATCTGAGTATCGTTTAAAACTGGCCACTGCTCTGCATGGATCAAATCTGTATTTCCACACAGTCTGGAGCAGTCTGTCATTTAACCCTATCATAGGCACTGGAGTGTGTTTTATCTAGAATGAAGGTAAAAGCCAAAGGAGCAAAGGGAAATGAAACTAAAAAGAAACGAAAGCAGCCTTCTTTGTATTCCATGGACCTCCAAATTTTACCAAGTTAACTTCTATCCATTTTGGTTTAGTTTTAGTCTTACAAGTTTTGTTCAGGAATTGCTTTCTCTATGTTCAGAGAAGGACATAACATTACAACAGCAGACTCAAACCCTTTTTCCCCTGCATTCAAAAGCCATGCTGCTTCCGTCATACAACAGAAGTAAGGTATTAGTAAAAATGAACTTTGGGGCTAGATAGGAGTTTCAAGAATTTCAAGTCATCACCACAGTAAAAACTAGCTTTAATTACAAAGCATAGATCTCTCAAAGAGACCTAGAAAGACTAAACTGGTTGTCCTGGTGTGCCATTGCACATTTCAGTTTATCAGGAGCAGGACTTATGTCACAATGAGCCATGATTAATTGAATCTTTCACTATATTCTGCATTACCCATTTCCTCCACAGAAACCTACCCCAAACAATCTGTCTGAGTTAGCTCACTGGATGCAGGAACTGGCTGGCCAAAAAAGCTTTGGGCAGATCAAGCCATGCATACTGCTTCTCAGCACAAAAACAACTTACAAACAGCTACATATTGAGTGTGCTTGGCTTGGAGCTATTGTCACCTCTGGATAGTCTCTCAGGAACAGTCTGCAGAAGGACAGAGCACTGGACCATCTCATCCTATGAGAATTACCTGTCCTTTTGCAAAGCCACACAGGAGCCTCGAACAGTCATTGTTGATACTGAGAGCAGAGATAGCCCCATAGTGGGCCCCAACAGCAGTGCTGCCCAGACACAGCCGAAGAGCCTGGTTTTGATCTAGAGCAGAACAATTAGTAAGAAATTAAAGAGAAAGAAAGAGCAATGATTAAAATTAACATCATGCAATTGTTTACATATACAATTTACTTGGGGTACATTAACGATTCACAGGCTTACAGTCAAGTTCTTAAAAGAGTTTACAAAATGAGAGCACATGTTAGTACAGAGATAGTGGGACACTGTCTTGCAGGGAAATACAAAAATCATTTTTGAAAGTACAAAACAGGTACAGGGAATATGGAAATGCAGAGGTACTACAAACGGAAGAAGAAACTACTAGAAAAATCAAAGCAATATCTAGCTTTCCTTTTACTATTCTGCAATGGTGCTTAAGTTGTAGCAAGGAAGATGACAGAAAATTAATTCTATCTTCCGAGCCTTATATTTCTGTATGCTGATTTGAACATCAACTACAAATCCCCAACACAGGCTTTTGGTAAGCGTAATTTTACGTAACTTTTATTCCTCGGTTTTGTTAATAAAGGCCAGAAGCTGGAGGGAAAATGAACTTGTGTCTCCCAAGCTGCACAGTTAAAATGCTCGATGAGTTCTAGTGCACACAGCTCTTACTTTATAAGGAAACAGTAATGACCACCACACTGTGACAGAACTTCCTTTCCTGAGACACAGGCTACTGCAAAGGAGGTGCTAATGCCTGCACAGCCTCCTAGGGGACTGGACTGCTGCATGGCCATGCCCTGTCTGCCCCATGCAGACAACAAACAACAGGTACCTCTGTTTCTGCTAAGTTCTTGTATGCTTCCACCACGAGAGACTAAAAATTGCTTTGTAAGATGTTGCACTTCAGGCATTATGAATGATAACCCTCTGCCTGTCTTTGATGCATTGCTCTTAAAAGCTAAGGAAACAGATGTTCTGGATCTGCTTTTTCCACCTCTCTCCATTTTTGTCCTGCTTTTGAGTGGGGGAGGAAGAAAAGATGCTTTGTGAGGACTGTTGGAATGAAGACTAGAGATTTGAAATACATCAGAAGCACCACAACAACACTGTGTGCAGGATTTCACTTTGAGCAAGGAAGGGAAAGGACAGGATCCAGGGGAACAGACAGCAGCTGAGCACCAGAAACTCCCTGGAAGAACTGCCCAAGGCATGGGACACATTTCTCCAAGTTGCTGCACCGCAAGCGATGTGCTAGATGTGAAACAGAGCATGGATGTATCTCTCATTTCTTCCCCAATACAAAGTGATGTATTCATCAGTCTGCACAGACAGGTTGATGGCTGAGCACACACACAGTGGGAGTCACCTTTCAAATTCTACCAGTATGAAGAGGCATTAGTGGGAGGACCGAAATAAACACTAGCATGAAGAGTACCTGAACTCATGGATTACTCTAAAGCACTGTTTAGGGTGAGGAGAAAGAGGCTAGGGCCAAGTTCAAATACTTTTTCCACTCTATTCCTTGTTTTACTGCATCTACCTCGATAAACTCGTCTGCTGTAGTGGCCCAAAAGAAATTTAAAAATTCCTTTTCCTGCAAAACCTGGATAGTGGTAGCACAGAGGTAGGGATAGAGAGGGTGTTACAAACACCACTTGTTCTGCACACCAAATGAGACAGGGCCTGGGAGAGACAGAAAGGCCATGCTCTGTCTTGCAAATGCACAAGGAAGGCTCAGGTATTATAGAAAATTGTCAGTTTTGATCAAAAACATGACAACAGTAATGGTGAAGAGGACACCATATGTTATGGGTGCCCAGAGACATCAGTATTCTTGTGAATGTTGAAGAGCTCTGCTCTTGAAATCTGTAGGAGGAAAAGAGAAAGGTGTCATCGGTTGACCATATCAATGAAAATTGTCTCTTCATCAGCTGACAAGCAGCCCAGGTGGTTCTGGAAAAGGCTATCTGTTCTTCACGTACTTCTGGTCTGCTGTGCCTGCCAGCACAACACCCAATGCTGCATGAAGAAGGAAGCATCTCCCCCTTCTTCCTCTGCAGTCTGGCTTATGCCAAACACAGAACAAGGGAGTTGCATTTTCAATTGAGAACTGACATTCGCTTGTTTACACTTAAAAACCATTTCATAAAGATACTGCTTCTACTGTAAGAGATGTTCAGTTAAACTACAGGTAGATGAAGATTATTTTTCACAGTTAAATAATCAGAAACTGTGTAAAACACTACTTTTCATTAGCTTTCCAAATGAATGTGACATTGTTCAAGATAAAATCCTCTGAGAGCCAAGGAAAATGTGAGGGTTCAAACTGGCTGAACCTACATGTACAGAAGCAGCTATGAAAGCTCTGACAGTCACACAAGTTACTGCTTAAATAGATATCTAAATTTTATACGTCTTGACACTCATGTTTAACTAAACAAAGGATGTATAGAATTCAGGTGACTATACTGCGAATGGCTGCCATCATTCAATACATAAAAGGAACATGGAGCCAAAACTACTTCAGTATCACTATAGCAAGAAATTAGAAAAGCAACATGCAATTCATTGCATCTGCCACTCAGGCACAATGCAGAGCCTTCCTGAAGGACAGTTTGATGCCACGGAGCCACAGCAAACCACAGCACCTTCTGCCCCACCGGCCAGGCAGGGTGTTTCAGCCACCACCTCTATTACCAAGCACAAGGCAGTGGAAACGCTTCAAAACTAAGGCCACTGCTCTGCACACTACCCTCCTTATTAGGATAAGATGAAAGCAGAAGCCATGTGATGGAAATAAAAATCATCCTTTGCCATGCTACTAGGAAACACCTTGACATCACTGTGACAAGGGTGTACATGGCATAGATCAGAGCAGGTCAAAGAAAAAGAAGAAAAATCATGGAAGGTTTCCATGGAAGCTCAGAGAACACAGAGCTACAGCTGGAAAACAAGTTCCCCAGAGAGGTATTCTCCAAATGGTGTCCTTCAAGTCCCAAAGAAATAATTCCTGTTCCAGAGGTCTGGAAATACAGTTCATTTACAAAAAGACCATCTGCTAACCTAGAAATATGTTTAAAAATAAGGTGAATATTGCAGCTCTTGCTATTAAAGGCAAATTGCATTCTGTTCCCTCCACTTCAGCCTAAACCTGTCAGTAAGTCAATCAATAATTTGTTTCCTGTAAGGCACGAAAAAGGAGAATCTTTCACAGCTTTCTCTGAAAAGGGCAGCAGTTTCAGAATCACTACTACTTTCAATCCAGCTTTACATCTTTATATGTATACCCACATGAACTTTCAAATCCATTTTCTTCCTCCCTCACCCACAATGTCAATTCAAAATAAACAACACCCCCACTCCACCCCAAAATTAAATGCTTTGTATGACTCAAGTTACTCCTTCCTAAAAAGGAAGTGCCCATTGTTTGCCAGAGATGCATTTTCAGAGTTGAGAAATATCACTTGGAAAGCTAACCCCAGAGAAACCCATGCCAGTACTTTTTCTTGTTTCCAGCCAGTCAAAAGATGACACACAAGGATGAGCCATTACATAAGATTGTTTTTAAAAAACTAACTACAAATAAGATGGACAAAATTACTTCCAAAGCAAAGCAAGATGCCTGAATCAATGAGCTCCTATTAATGAACTGGTAGAGTAATAAAAATGGATAAAAGCAAAAGGTTATAAAAAGCTGATCTGATTATTTTCCAGACTAATATTATCAGCTTTGAATTAAGGCACATTTAGGATTAAGCATAAAAAGCTTTTTCCAAATGGTTGAAACAAAGGTGGCTATCAATTGTCAAAAAAATGTTTTTAATTTTACAATTTACATAAAGCAATTCTCCATCTGAAAAATTTCTGGCAGTAACTACTTGTGTTGCTCTCAGTCTGAAGTCAAAACGAGATAGCACTTTGACACAGCTCTACAAGTAAAGAATAAAAACAAGCTTATGAATATGAAATAAGTCACTTTCCAGTACAAAGGAATAAGCATAGCACTTCAGAAGTTATCACTTCTCAGATCACCAAGTTTTCATCAAGATCTTTTCCTTAAGCCATGATTTTCCTGAGCTTGAAACTGCCTGCTTTATTTCATGCAGAATTACTCAAATATTACAAGTTTTATGAATAGGTCCTTTCCTCCCACCTTTATTAGACACAGTACCAGTAAATGCTCTCCCAGGAGGTATATCCCTCTTGGGCCTGGGGATCAGGAGGACAATAGATAGTGAGCTAATGGGATAGGCTGCAGACACCATCTCCCCCAATAACAAAACAGCCATCCCCTAAACCAGGGCATGCTGAACCCTCCTCCCCACCCGCTGCCCTCAGCTTAAGCTAGTAAAATGATTACTCAGAGCAGGGGTTAAGTCAGACCACCTGTGGCTACCACATCAGGAACCCAGATGTATTCAATAACCAATTCCCAGACTGGCCAGCAGTATTATCCACTGACTGGTTACTGCACTGCCTTACTTGCTGCTTATCTAGCGTCTTAAATTCTGGCACAGACAACATGTAAACTGGGCAAGACAGGAGTTGTTCATGCAGGGTACGTGCACAGTGCAGTGTTACTGTACCTTTTCCTTTTCAGTCCACACAGAAAGGGCCAAAAGAGGAAAGAAAAAGCCAGAAATCAATATAAAAAAAAGGAGTGAAGTAACAAACAGCATATATGTGATAATCTTCAAACACAGAGAGAACCTTCAGATTTTGCTGATAGTGTTTCCTTTTGTTAACATTTCCCTGTCTGATTTATTCAAGTAACTGAGAGGATGCTGTGATAGCTAGTGTTTTAAAAACAAGCGGTTTAAAAAGTGTATGGAATCACTGAAGAAAAATGAGTTTATAAATTTGGACTTTATTGTATTGAAGACAAAAAAAAAGAAATCTGAGAGGAAATAAAACTGGAAGTTCACAGTGACATAACTCATAAAACTATTTTCAACAGTTCCACCAGCCAGCCAATCAACTCCCCATTAACTTCAAAAAACAACCATGGACAACAGTCCCCAAAATCTTTTAGTTTTAATGCTGTCTTTAGTACTTACACTACCTGTTCTCTCAAGATATCATGCTACCCCCACACCTCAACAAAGACTCAAGACACTAACCATAATTTTTACAGCCAACAGAGAAAATAAATGGCTCAACACTAATCAAAACAAAGTTTAGCTATACAGAAACTTTATGTCTGGACATAAAGTCTCCATGAAAAATAACATATTTCAGTGACTTCTGTTGAAAGGCTAGTTTTTGAGTAGTGTAAAAACCTCTTAGCTCTTCCAGAAAGATGGAGGAAAAAAAAACTCTGAAGATTATTTCTTTATTGTTATAGGCTTGCTGGGAGAGCGCTTCTCCACTCTGGCTAGCAATCCTCAAGAAAAGTCATGGCACACAGCATAATTGTTCATTTGTACAATGTTCATGTCCTGGTTCCAGCTGGGACAGAGTTAACTTTCTTCCCAATAGCTGGGGGATGTGTGCTGTGCTTTGGGTTTGGTATAATACGAGCGTTGATGGCCCATTGGTGTTTTGGGTGTTGCTTGCACCGGGCACTTTTCCCCCTCCCATGCCCTGCCAGGTGCAGGGGAAGCTGGCGGGGGGAGCATAGCCGGGGTGGTTGACCCAGCTGGCCAATGGGGTATTCCATACCATGCGACGTCATGCTCAGTATAAAAACTAAGTGGAGGGGGAGGGCTCTGGCGTCACAGGACGGGCTCTTGCATATCGGGCAACGCGTCAGTTCGGTGGGTGGTGAGCAGTTGCATTGTGCATCGCCTGCTTTGTATATTCTATTGTTGCTGTTGTTATCACTGTTATTATTACTGTTCTACTCTCTTTTATTTCAATTATTAAACTGTTTTTATTTTCCTACTCGTGCCCTCCCGATTCTCTCCCCCATCCCACCAGAGTGGCGCGGTGAGCGAGCGGCTGCATGGTGTTTAGTTGCTGGCCAGGGTTAAACCACGACAGTTCACAACTCCAAACAAGTTTCAGAAAGAATTTGGCAAAAGGATGGCCTTCATTTATATTAAAAAAAAAAAAAAAAAAAAAAAAAAAAAAAAAAAAAAAAAAAAAAANAAAAAAAAAAAAAAAAAAAAAAAAAAAAAAAAAAAATCCCCCAAGCGAGCACAGCACTAGAAACTAGCTAAGGGTCACATTCCTAAGGCACAAAAAACTGTCATTATCCGAATGTGGTAACAAAGCATGAAATAGAAGATAAACTACCTGAAAGATAGGTAAAAAATGAGAGCACCAAACTCTTCTCAGTAATGTCAGATCATGTAACAAATGGCAAATACCAAAAATGGCAGATTGAGAGGTTTAGATGGGTTGGTAGGAATTTTTTTCCCCTGCAAGATTATGGGGCCCTGGAGCAGGTTACCAGAGGAGTGTGTGCATGCATGTTTGCCTGTTGGGCAGTATTTTCCATCCAGAAGAGTTTTGCAAGACTTGGCTAGACAAAGCCAGGGCTGCCCCGACCCAGTTATTGGTGACAGTCCTGCACCAAACAGGGGGTGACTACAGGCCTCCAGACATCCCTTCCTACCAACACTTCTGCAACACTTACAGGATGTCAAAGGGTTGGCATCTAATCAACACTAATCCACAAGAAAAATACTGTTTTTCAAAGATTAGATGTGCCATCTGAGAACTGTCCTGTGATCATTTTTCAAGAGCCAATAGAAGCATTCAAAATAGCAGTATGAAAGCTGCCCAAGTCTTCCTAAAAAAGGACAAAGTAGACAAATCAAGAGGTACAGGCGGACTTACGAGAAGAGACAAACGAAATAGCTACATAAAGTCAAATATATGAAAGAAAAAACAAAGAGTTAAAAAATTTGCTAGTGACACAAAACTATTCAGAGAAATTTGAACATTAGAAACGTTCAACCAGAAAATGGACCTACATTTTTGCAGGCAAAAAAAGGTGATGTTTCCATTGTACAGTATAAACCATGCACACAGCTTACAAATCTTCAGGGAGTAAATCTCATCCTAATTAACACATTTAGTAGAAAAATGTTTTCATAAAAAAAGTACAGAAATTTATCGGTCTACAGACATAAACTGCTGGTTTAAATTACAGAATAAAACCAAGCCAGAATACTAATCCTCTCTCTTTGCACACAAGAAGGCCTTATACAGCCATATCCTGTGACGATTTCTCTCTTTGCAGGTAGACCTGAGAGCACTGGGGTCAATGCCCAGGTTTTAGTTACAGAACTGAAAGAATTTAGCAGAGAACAGAAGTGTCCAGGAAGCATTCGTGCCCATATCTGAAATAAAGTTGGATGACATACTTTCATTCCTCATCACCTTTAAATTACAGCGTGGACTCACAGAATAACTTTGGTTGCGAGGGAGCTATGGAGGTCTCTGGCCCAGCCCTGCTGCTCGAAGCAAAGTCAACAAGATCAGCTTGCTCAGGGCCTTGCCGAGTTTTGAATATCCCCAAGGACAGAGATTCCACACCCTCTCTCAATCCTTCTCTAATGCTTCAGCACCCTCACGGTGAAAAATTTAATCAGAGCTTCCCATGTTGCGACTTTGGTCTGTTGCCTCTCATCTAACACCATGGACCTTTGAGAAGGGTCTGAGTCTCTCTTCTCTATACCTTTCCATTAGGTAGTAGAAGATAGCAACATGATGTCCCCTTAGCCACCTTCTCTCCATGCAGAAGAAACCCAATTCTCTCAGCCTCTCCTCATGCATCGTGCTTCAGCACTGTAATCATCTTGGTGACCTCCCTCCACGGGGCTCACTGCAGTACATCGATGTCTTTCTTGTACTGAGCAGCCCAAAACTGGACACAGTACTTCAGACGTGATCTCCCAAGTGCAGAATAGAGGGGAGTAATAATTTTCCTCAGCCTGCTGAATGCACTTGTGATAATACAGCTCAGTACGTGGCTGTATAAACAATAACTTTATATGTTTCAATAGATCAGAAAGCTTTAAAGGCCCTGTTGCAAGTATGCAGAGAAGTTCTTCAAAGCACTGACATTTATTTTAATAAAAGCCAATTGGTGGAAAGCTGGCATTGTGCCAAGTTTCCTAAAGGCCACAAAATGAACTACAGACTACACAGCCTTGCAAAGATCATGGCCAAAATAACAGTAAACATGTTGGTCCAAAGTAATCAATGGTGTAACAAAGAAAACTTTGCTTAAACACACTTGCATTGAGAAAACAAACAAACAAACCTTACAAAATACATCAATTGAAACAGAGCATACTAACAGAGTATATATATAGTACAACAGAGCATACTAAGCATCTTGGACATTCAGTAGTCCATCCTCTTAAACGGGACTTGATGCAGAAATAATCATGCAAAGGTAAGAATGACCTCTTTGCATGCTTATATAGAGTCCTAGAGCCCCTTCTGGAGTGTAAAATGCTAAAAATAATCTCTCTCTATTATGACACTTGCAGAGAACAGCCTCTTGTTTAAAAGCTTACTGATTTCACAGTGTCTGCTTATAGAGAGAGCAACAGGAAAATCAGAGTAGAACTGTGTTCCATAGTGGTGATATTGGAGATCTTCACATGCTAGACAAATTTTAGAAAACCCACAAAGATCTACTACTAAAAACTCAGTAAGATCATATGTTGACTGGAGCAGGTAAGAAGTTATTTATATTCACATTAAGCACATCCTGTAATTGTTTCAATACTGGATTAAGCAAATGGCATCAAATAGTTTAATGTCTAAATACACAGGAAGGTGAGTCTTACACTGTAACAGTCTTTCCCATCCTTCTGTTGTACCCTGTCCCCTGTAACTTTTGGTCTCTTGAATAATTTCAGCCAACTTCAAAAGAAAAGTAAAGAAGATAATGAAATTTCTAAAATTGTTAAGAATTTGGTGCTGCATAGACAAAAGGTGCAGAAACTCCATGTGTATGGGAGCAATTCAAGAGCTGTTCTCGCCCAGCTGGTAAGCTGGATAAACAGAGGCAGAAGCTCAGAAACTTTTTTAAGAGAGTTTGGTGATAAGAGGAAGGAAAGAATAACAGAATGAAGGGACACAGAGGTGACTGGTGCAGGGGAAGGTCAGGGAAGGAGAAACCTATGATGCAAGCCTGCAGGTAGCCATGGGTCAGAAGTTCCAGTTCCCAAGGAACACATTTTAATTTCCCTAATGCTGGCAGCTACTATGTCATGGGGAGAAGAAGATTAATACTGTATGAGATCATGGTGGTATACTGGTTCTGATTTCTTCCACATGAAAACAGAGTAATTTGTATTTAAACATAGAAAAGGCTCTTTAGACAACTGCCACAGAGCTAAATTTCTCAGTATCAACGTGCCAATCCCCAACAAAGCAGAAGAAATATGTGAATAAGGACAACTAAAATATTACTTGTGCTTTATTTCTTTACTGAAAGAAAATTACATTTAGCACAAACAGAACATATTAGAAGAAATCCACCCTGCAGTTCTAATTCAGGCTGGGTTTTTTTGCTTGTGTTTGTCTGGGTTTTTTTTAAGATCATTAAAATGCAAAAAACTCAAAACTTTATTTTTAACTTACCAAATATCAGTGCTAACCCATGGGAAGTCCCCACTGCTATCAGATTTGATGCTGCCTGAAATAGTCATGCAGAAAGATTGAAAGTAGAAGAAATGTCAGTCACAAATCCACCACTTAAACTCTCACTACACTCATGCAAAGTTTGCCAAAAGGGGAAGATTTAGAAGGTTATAGATATAACCATTTTCTAATTTATAAGTGACAAGCAATTCCTACGTGAAAGCTAGAGAAGTATTACACCTGAACAACCATCACACAGATTTTCTCAAGTTCAGAGGGCTGCCTTTTCCTCTCCTGTTTGAAATTCAAATGCTCAGAGTGGTACCCACAGTGAAATTTCTTCTCTGTGAAGTCAGCCTCATTCTTTTGGCGTGGTAGCTGAGTATAATATTCAGAGGTTTTTTCTCACTCAGCTGCTACATCCACATATGAACTCTTCTACAACCCTGGGCAGTGCTGGTCCCCTGAAGAGACAGTCCACAGCAAGCCCAGAGACTCCAATTTCCTTCCATGGGGAATTAAACATAGCTCCAAGATTCTATCGCACTTGCAAACCTGCACCTGATTAAATAAAACTTAATAGAAATCACATAATGCTGTAGATACATTAATGTTGTTCTACTTTTCATTTCTTAGCAAGTATAAGTCAGATTAAAAAAATTAAGTGCTTTAATGTCTGGAGTATGTAAGTACAGGTTTTTATCCTATGTGCACATCAGTCACAGCGTGCTTCCAATTTTGCTGTGCAACCTTTTGCCTTAGATGTGACTACATTTTTTTTCCTTTTTCTTTTTTTAAACAAAAAGTATAATTTCTTATGGATTGCTGCTACTACAGTCAAAGTGCCCAAGCACATCTTTAGTTTCTTCATAAAACATTAAAACTCATTTCACAAAGGCAGAACAAATACTTGCTGTATTTCACCTCCTTAAAATGTTTCTGTTCTCCTTTAACTATAGGCAGCTTCACTTCTGACATATTTTAATTAGCATGCTTGACTTCAAGAAGTTTAATGCAAATTGCTAAGCAGGAGTATCTTTCAGACAGGCTTTTAGTGAAATCTTACATTTTAAGGTCATATTTCAGTTACATCAGAGCCATAGAGATTTTGAAGCCATCACTTTATGAGCACTTCAGTTTAAGTTTCTTTAAAAAATTGTTAGGAGTCAAAGCAATAACTGGCAAAGAAGGAATAGCTAGGGAAATTCAATGTGTTCAACAGATGAACACTTACCTTATAGGGAAAGGTTAGGTGCTCAACTAACAAGCCCTGGTGATGACACGAAAAAGGGGAGAGCGTGGGGCTTGATCAGCAGAGGGGCAGCTGGGCTGTTAAGAAAGGTTGAACTCTGCTCCCAGGAACTACATCTTTCATGCTGCTTCTCCCACCCCTCATACTTGAAAATTCTTAGTAAGGGTAAGAAGGAGGATGCATTCATCAGCTGTCTTAAATTACTGCTTTAACAAACTTGCATGAAAACTAACTATACAGTACTTGAAATTGTTAGTGTACTTACAATTGCAGTGGGCAAGCCAGCATCCACTTTGTCCTAGAAAAACAGGACAAGTCACGAGTAAGAGAGACAGAACTCTCAGCTCCGTGCATGCCTCTAATAATTAGAACTACAGCACGCAGAAAAATCAACAAAAGTTGCATTTTAATAGTCCCACCAGGGCAGACAGTGCTGAGGGAACCACTGGCTAGAAATACCCAGGAGGAATGAGAAAGTGCACAGAAATGGAGAGGAAGCAGAATATCCTTTAATTCTATATGAAAGTTACTGTGTTCTTCTCAAAACAGTCTAATCTTAAAAACAGTTTTCAATATTCTCCATGTACACAGCATAGAGATCGATTACAAAACTACTTCCCTCTCCCCTCTCAAGCACATCTTATCACCTGCCCATTCAGGTGGCTCACCCATACCTCCATCAATGCAACGCTGCACCAGCGGCAGCACACTAACATTGAGACCCTGGTCACACAGCCATCACAAAACACTCACAGATGAGTCACTTGTATTCTATTCTAACAAGCCTACCTTGCATGCTTCAGAAATCATACACTTTATAAATCACCACCTTAGCTCTGATCTTGGACAGTCAGTTTTCCCCTAGCAGTACRATCTACAGACCAGCTCTATTCCTCCTATGCATGAAGTGCAGTCACAGACGCAGGAATGTGCAAACCTGCTCCTCACTCAGCTCAGAACAATGAGTGTGTTCTGTACTTGCTGCAGGCATTAAGCAAACCTGTTTCCAGCATCTTCAAGCAAGCAGAACATTAGCACTGCTATCATATTAACATTTCCCACCAGATTTAATGACATCTAGCAACACAAATCAGTGTTAAAGAAGTCCTACCATATTGCTGCTGCAATAAGTCAGCTAATACCTGATTCACTACTGGCTAGGGATTACTAGTTAGTAGTTTATGTACCAAACATGCTAGTATAATCCAGAACTAATAGTAGGGGGAGGTAGGAGATCACACACACACCCTTCCACACCAGAAGAGGTTCAAATTTTTCTTAATGGATGCGACCAGGAGAAAAAGACACTTACTGCTGCAGATACTATTTGGGCAGAAATTCCTTTCAGAAGTGAGAGCCGTATAACTGATCCATGGAGTGAGAGAGAATCTGGGAGTTTTTTCTTTCTAAGGAAATAAGAAATAAACCAAATGCATTAGAGCAGAATAAAAGTTTGGAACTTTGCCTAACCCACAGCTAAACCAGCAGGTAAATTCTGCATGCACTCGTAACTCATGCAGTTTCCATTCTTATTCCTGGGGCCTACATGCACAGAATGAAACGGTCATGAGATTATTGGCAAAGCCTGCTATGCACCACTGTGCATAAAATTTGTTTTTAACTCATCTCCTGCGGAAAAAAAATAGTTCTTCAAACAAATTGTCTGTTTCAAGCACGTATCTGCAAATTTATTAATAAAGCCTGAAAGCAAGACTTTTGCTCTTTAATTAATCCTCCAGTAAGTCAGGAAGTTTCAGCTTTTAAAGGTGAATATCTAAGGAAAATACACAATTGGAAGAAGCTCATTAGCAGAATACAGACCCCTAGGAAAACTGGATGTATGCTTAAAGAATAACATTCAATTAAAACACAGCTGATCTGATATGAAAGGTTAAGTGTTTCTGTTTATGGAGAAAATGTCTTTAAAAAGTAACTAGTGTATGGGGGACAGTTCTTTCTAAAGAGCATTAGTATACTGTAGCACACACAGTAGAGGGAAAATCCCCAGGAAAGTTGCAATTTTGTTACCAAGCACACAGCACCAGAAAGCCAAATTTCCAAAACTAACACAGAACCATTTGGTTCTTATCTCTCCAGAGGTACACAAATAAGTAGCTCACAGGTAGGCTGAAGAAACATGTTGTTAATAGCTTACATTATGGCTAAGGACCCATAAACACGGCAACTAGGTTCACCCAAAGATGACAATAACACTTCCAGGTTTTTCTGCCCATTCTGTACTGGAAAATGTTTAGGCCACTCCAGGTAACATTTCCCTCAATACAAACCATCTTATTTGAAAAAAGAAGGGACAGTGAATCAGTACACCACCATATACCACCATAAACATTTAAGAGCGTTTATATCCTATGCAATTGCTCATGCAACAATCACAACTTCTTATGGCACATAAGAAGGCCATGGGAGTGGCTGAGGATATAGGATCAGGCCATCATTTGAGTAATTAATGAGGCAAGTCAGCAGTATTATAGCTAATTATCACATTTCAGGCTGCTTTTAGATGTCAAGATTAGCATTCCATCTACAGGAGTGACAGCAGTTCACTCGCCTTTTAAAAATAACCACCAGCTGCTTGCAGACTCTGGAAGTCATCAGACACCTTTGAAAGATTTTCTTTAAAGTCATCATGGTTCAGTGTTTTAAAGATTCCATTAAAATTCAGAGAAATTTAAATACTCCATCTCCCATAAAATGCATTTATTGCTCAAACAGACTAGCCCTCAGTGCAAAAACAAATCCCATCTTTGCCTACTTGATCCTGCAGGAATAAGACTGTTCTGTCAAAAGCAGCTTCACCGGAGTCCCTGCAGCATCCCCCAGGGACTTCAGCACTAGGATATAACAGCAGGAGACAAAATCCACATGTGCAGTTAAGGGTCCCTACCCAGGTAGAGACAAATTGTGTGCTCACAGCAAAGCTCGGGAAGGAGGTGCCTTAGGAAGTTTCAACTGTTCTCAGCTTTGGATTGTCCTTCCACCCACTCCAAAAAGGAGAATTCGTTTTTAATGGATATAAGCAGTGCTCCTTCAAAAATTATTTAACCTCCCAGGCTATCAGTCCTGCAGTACCTTTTCAGGTGTGTCCGGTCCCCACTGTCAGAGCTTGCTACAGAAGATGTGTCATAGGAGTGTGTATCCATGTTATCAATGTTCAAGAGAAAGGGATCCTCCAAAATGAAAGACTCTTCTTCATCATCAGTCTGAAGAAAGAGAATCWCCACAGCTTACTAAATGTTCAAAATGTACAACACCCTAACTGAAACATGAGCAAAACAGCATCAATTAAGCAGAAAAATCAAGGAAAGAACAAGATAGCCTCATATGTAAAAAACAGAACTATGTATTACTTTACTAAACTGATTCTGTGGAAGAACCGGTTTCCAGAGTTCACAATAATCACAGAAGTGAGCTGGAGAGAAAAAGTTATTCAACTAATCATTCTTCCCCAGATATGATCTACTCCATCAAAACTTTAACAAACCTTTAACTAAGCTGTTCTCAAAAGTCTCCAATTGCCAAGAGAAGGCCTAGAATTTTTATCATCTACTCCAGCACTTCACCAAGTGGTGGCTAGGAGTCTAGCAGTCCCTCCGGCTGCTATGAGGGTTGATTCTGCTCTTCTCTTTCTGTGCTCTTCTGCTGGTAATCTTGATCTCTCTCTCTGCAGGCTTACCCTAGAATTGTTTTTATAGTAATTTTTAAATGGCCATTCTCCCCAATGTCTTCTAAATTCAGTACAGTTCATGTTCTCCTCAAAACACAGAGCCAGAGAGAGTAAACACAATACCCCACCTAATGCCAAATGTGTGGAGAACACAGCAGGTGCTCCTCATTTGTCTTACAGCTGGCAGTCCCGTGCCCATTAAGTGTCTTTTTTTTTTTTTTTCCAGTGCAGCTGTATACCTTTTTGGCTCAGTCAGATTGTTCTCCGCTAAAATCCTTTTCAGAAGATGCTTTGCCAGTCATTCCCATCCTATACGCACTGAGATAAATACCATTGGACTAAAACTTTATATTCGTCTGCACTGAACTATGTTTTCTTCAGATTACCTCTCACATTTAAGACTACCAGGATAATACTCCTCTGACACGGACGTGATCGCATCTCCTGCCAGTTTGGTATCACCCAAATTCAGTAAGTTCCCTCTACGCTCATCACCCAAGGCATCGGCAGAAACAGGACATACCCCTGTATGCTACCCCTCAACATCCCCTTCTACTTGGGCAGCAAATCACTGATGACTATTCCTCTCGTTCCTAGACTATATCTGTTTGGGACACCTTATACCTGTATCTTTAATACAGCTTTTTAAAAGAACTGTCACTTCTCCCAGGCTCCTTTTCCCTTTATACTGGCTTCCTCAGAAGTCCAACGACCAATTTGGTGGTTGCAAACAGAGAAGGACTTGTAGGTGCTGTGATGGTTGGAGGCCATCTTGGGCATAGTGATCACAAAACGATAAGAGTTTTCGATTCCTGGAGAAGGAGAGCGGTCAGCAGAACTGCTACCTTGGACTTCCAGAGGGCCTGTTTAAGGGCCTCGTTGACAGAGTCCTTTGGGAGGCAGTCCTGAAGGGCAAAGGAGTCCAGAAGGCTGGACGTTCTTCAAGAAGCAAATCTTAAAGGCGCAGGAGCAGGCCGTCCCCATGTGCCAAAAGACAAGCCGGCAGGGAAGAAGAGAGATGGCCAGGCTGAACAGAGAGCTTTGGCTGGAACTCAGGAAAAAATGGAGAGTTTATGACCTTTGGAAGAAGGGGCAGGCAACTCAGGAGGACTACAAAGATGTCATGAGGTGATGCAGGGAGAAAATTATAAGGGCCAAAGCCCAGCTAGAACTTAATCTGGCTACTGCTGTAAAAGACAACAAAAAATGTTTCTATAAATACACTGGCAACAAAAGGAGGGCTAAGGAGAATCTCTATCCTTTATTGGATGCAGGGAGAAACATAGCGACAAAGGATGAGGAAAAGGCTGAGGTATTTAATGCCTTCTTTGCCTCAGTCTTCAATAGTAAGACCAGTTCTCCAGGTACCCAGCCCCCTTAGCTGGAAGACAGGCACGGGGAACAGAATGAAGCCCCCATAATCCAAGGGGAAATGGTTAGAGACCTGCTACACCACTTAGACACGCACAATTCTATGGGGCTAGATGAGATCCACCCAAGGGTACTGAGGGAGTTGGCAGAAGTTCTCACCAAGCCACTTCCAATCCTTTATCAGCAGTCCTGGCTAACCAGGGAGGTCCCAGTTGACTGGAAGTTAGCAAATGTGACACCCATCTGCAAGAAGGGCCGGAAGGAGGATCCGGGGAACTACAGGCCTGTCAGTCTGACCTCGGTGCCAGGGAAGGTTATGGAGCAGATCATCTTGAATACCATCACGTGGCACGTACAGGACAACCAGGCAACCAGGCCCAGTCAGCATGGGTTTATTAAAGGCAGGTCCTGCTTGACCAACCTGATCTCCTTCTATGACAAGGTGACCCGCCTAGCGGATGAGGGAAAGGCTGTGGATGTGGTCTACCTGGACTTTAGTAAAGCCTTTGACACTGTCTCCCACAGCATTCTCCTGGAGAAACTGGCTGCTCATGGCTTGGACTCTTCGCTGGGTAAAAAACTGGCTGGATGACCGGGCCCAGAGAGTTGTGGTGAATGGAGTTAAATCCAGTTGGCAACCAGTCACAAGTGGTGTTCCCCAGGGCTCAGTATTGGGGCCAGTTCTGTTTAATATCTTTATCAATGATCTGGATGAGGGGATCGAGCACACCCTCAGTAAGTTTGCAGATGACACCAAGTTGGGCGGGAGTGTCAATCTGCTCAAGGGTAGGAAGGCTCTGCAGAGGGACCTGGACAGGCTGGATCGATGGGCCGAGGCCAACTGTATGAGGTTCAACAAGGCCAAGTGCCAGGTCCTGCACTTGGGTCACAACAATCCTATGCAATGCTACAGGCTGGGGGAAGAGTGGCTGGAAAGCTGCCCAGCAGAAAAGGACCTGGGGGTGTTGGACGACAGACGGCTGAATATGAGCCAGCCAAGAAGGCCAACGGCATCCTGGCCTGTATCAGAAATAGTGTGGCCAGCAGGAGTAGGGAAGTGATTGTGCCCCTGTACTCGGCCCTGGTGAGGCTGCACCTCAAATACTGTGTTCAGTTTTGGGCCCCTCACTACAAGAAGGACATTGAGGTGCTGGAGCATGTCCAGAGAAGGGCAACGAAGCTGGTGAAGGGCTGGAGAACAAGTCATATGAGGAGCAGCTGAGGGAACTGGGGTTGTTTAGCCTGGAGAAAAGGAGGCTGAGGGGAGACCTTATTGCTCTCTACACCTACCTGAAAGGAGGTTGTAGCGAGGTGGGTGTTGGTCTCTTCTCCCAAGCAACTAGCGATAGGATGAGAGGAAATGGGCTCAAGTTGTGCCAGGGGAGGTTTAGATTGGACATTAGGAAAAATTTCTTTACCGAAGGGGTTGTCAAGCATTGGAATAGGCTGCCCAGGGAAGCGGTGGAGTCATCATCCCTGGAAGTATTTAAAAGACATGTAGATGTGGTGCTTAGGGACATGGTTTAGTGGTGGACTTGGCAGTGTTAGGTTAATGGTTGGACCTGATGACTCAAAAGGTCTTTTCCAACCTAAACGATTCTATGATTCTCATTTCCTCCGTTTGTTAATAAGCCTGTTTTCTTGGAGTTTGTTTTTATTTCCATGCCCTTCTTTTCCTTTCTAAAAATCATGCACTTATGTAGCTATTGTAAAAAAATGCACTGAATTGGATATAAGCAAGACAAATTCAGTTCTCCCCTACAAGGTACTACAGGAAACAGTAGATGCTGAGACAGGTCATCACTCCTGCCACAGAGCTAAATACATGAAATGTACAATATAAATGGAGTTGCAAAGAATCTAGTTCTCCTCTCCTCCCACAACTTAAGAACTACCCAGAATTCTCCACATTTATTTTTAGCTTAAAAAGAGTTGTTTGATAACCCTGACCTTTAACAGACTGTATAGTCTTCAGGTGACTGTCCAAATCCACAGATGAACATGCTTAAATTTGATGGAAACCCTTTATGTTTCAGCTGTGGCTATTTTGACTGAAAAAAACAAAATTCCTTATTACACACTGCACAGCAATTACTCAACTGAACATGTGCTTTGTCAGCTATCAGTATCGGGAAATTATGAAGTTATACAATTTTATTTCCCAGGAAAAAACAATACAAGAAGAGCCAAAGGAGTATGTGCTGCCTCATCTTAGATCATCCCTGTATTGGAGCTGGTTGCACATCTGACGGACCACTCACCTCATTTAAGATGCTCTCCAGTGTTGGAGGGGTATCAACTTGAGGAATGTCGAATTCTTTGTCATCGATCTGTACATCAGAAACCATAGACCGAGTTTAGGTTGCCTACTCCACCTTCCAAATTTTTTTTTAACTAAGGAAAAAAAGCACCTATGCATGCACTCCTTCCAACCTACCTCTGCCCAGAAAGGCACCGTATATACTACAGATTCTCTTATACAAAATGCATTTTCTGCAATAGAACAAGAGGTATTTATTATGAAAATTATATAATAGTTCTCAGACTTCTGCCCAGACCTGAAATTTCAAATGCCTTCTTTTTTTTTTTTTTTTAATTTCTAAAGATCACCACTACCAATGTTACACTCCCTTTCTAATACAAATAGACATTGATACACAAGATTTTCTGACTACTTACTAATGGGAAAAAAGATAGTTTTCTTAAAAATATACTTTCATCTGAGACTTGCATTACTGAAAATCAAGCTTTGCTACAGTAGGAAAGCTAGCCCCAGCACTTGTGTCCTACTCGTCCACGTTAACTACTGCTGTTCTGTCCCCACACCTCCTCGGTGTCCGTTCCCACTGACTTAAAACTGGCTAACTACATGACTAAGGCCTGACACAGCGTCTTCCAGGATGCAGGATTATTTTAAACTCCTGAGTATCTGCTCCTCCAGCAATTTGCTAGTACAAGCCTCACTGTTACCTACGTTTTGCACACCAGCAAGAACTGCATACGTGTGAGCATTCAGGCAAGGATTAAACACGGTGAAAGTTACCCGTAGGATCTGTTTTCAGCCTACGGCAGCGCACTGGCGGGACAAACGCCACTGACCGAAATGAGCAGACAGCGTCGGGGTCTCGCCGCTCTCGCCCCTCGGGCCGCACCGCCCGCCCCACGGACCCTCCCCTCACGGCTGCCTGAGGGGGCCCTCGGCCGCCAGCGCCCGCGCCGCCGACCAACGGCGCTGAGGGGAGCGGCCTGGCCGGGCGGGGGCCGCCGCAGACACCGCAAGGCTCCGCGGCCCGGCCGTGCCCGCATCCCCGCCGCCCTTGGGCCGCTTCACCCGGAGGAAGGGAGCGCTCCGCCGGCGGCGGGGAAGGAGCCGCGCCCACGCAGAAGTTCGCGACGCACCAGCTCGCTGCGGGAATCCAGCTCGCGGTCGAGCTCCGCCGCACTCAGCCTGTGCGCGGGTGGCTCCGGGCACGGCTCGGCCTCCGCTCCCACGGGGCAGGCGCCCTGCTCCGGCGCCGCCGCCTCCATCGCCAGCCTGCGGGGCGCCGCGGCGGCGACCGCAGCAGGCCGGCACCACCGGGACTCGAACCCGCATCCGGCGACGCCCCCGCCCTGCGCAGGCGCAGCCCGGCACGGCCACCCTTCCCCGTGCCGGCCTTAAAGGGGCCGCGGCGCCCCGCGCTGCTGGGAGGGACAGAGCCGGCGGTGCTGCCGCACGAAATCCTTTTATTTATTGGGAAATCCTGGGTCTGCTCCACGACAACGGCTGGGAAACCGGGCCCGGGCCCGACGGGTGCGTTAGCCTTCGAGGGAAGGAAAAGGGAAAAAAAAAATGAGTAATAGGTAAAGAAATGAGAGATAGAGATCAATATGCATTGCACCCCATCCAGACCCACGGTGCCTTAGCTAAAGCCAAGCGGGTTTTACTACAATTCTCAGCATTTTGGGGCCCAGGATTTGGTGTGCACAGCACCAGTCTGCAACTGTGTCCCAGCACAGCCAAGAAAAAAGTGTCGCTGTAGGTTAGAAATTGGGTGAGAGACAAAAGCCTTTGTGAATACATGGCTAATTTTAGACAAGGCAAGAGCTGGTGTAACAAGATTTTGTGCCCGAGCATTTGTGTTTTCTTTTAAAAACCACCTGGAAAAGTTGAGCAGTTCAGTATTTCAGTTATTCAAGACAGAAGAAAGCCATGTGGGATTTCCAAGAGCCCTCGCCAAGCTAGGAGGCAAGGGGAGGGGTCAGTACTGACAAATGTAAAATAAAACACACATTGGAAAGATAAATACTTACGGTTTAATGATGTCAGACACCTAAGCTACCCAGGTCTCTTATTTGTGCCTATGTATACTGTTTCAAGGTGACACTATCCTGTGTACTGATCTGTCAGAGACTGGGGGAAGAGCCCACGTTGTGCCCATTTGGAGGAATGGCCCCTCTCGTGTCCAAGTAGCAGCAGCAGCTGAATCATGGTTTAGGGTTCCAGCTTTAGCAAAGGCACAGACTAAGGGCACAAAGAGCATCCTGCAGCTGTGCCTGCCTTACCTATTTGGCCTTCTCATTGTTCTTCCTGAAGAGCAGCCATGTTTCCCTCCTCTTTGGAGAAGGCTCTGTCTTGCACCTAGCAGCAAGGGCACATGGATGAGCAAGGAACATCCTGAGTGTCCTCTTACCCTCTAGGTGAGCATCTGCCAGGCAGGTCCCCACTTTCCACCTCCACCTGAGGAGGAACCAGTCCTCCTGCTGTCCTCAGGGCCAGGCTCAGCTCAGCAGTGAGAGCAGAGGATCTACCTGTCCAGGGTCACCTTCTGAGCTCTGAATCAGTTGACTAGCAAAAGCTGGGGAAAAAGCATTCAGAGAAACGGGCCAGCCAACATCACCAGAGCGAGCTGCTCAGTGGAGGGAGCTTGCAGTTACCAACACACCATCATCTGTGCTTTGAAGATGCCTCAAAACTAGCAGATTACAGACAGGAAAGTAACTTTTGTTCCTTAGAAATCCCAGTAGTTCAGGAGTCTCATTCAGGAGACCACACGCAAAAAGACGGTCCCTACGGCAGTGGCACAGAAGACCAGCTGGGCTGGGGAGGGGTAGGCCTGGGGCTGTCTCTGGTTTCAGCTCCAAGGACTGCCCAACTGCTCTAAGGATACACTCTGTACTGGCAGTGCCCAGGCTAGGAATCTGGAACCAAAACAGGGTCGTGACACTTAAGACAACAAAGGTCTCCAGGCTGAGGGAAGATTTAATAGCAGTCTAAAGAAGTCATCAGTGACATGGAGAAGGTGACTAGGAAATAAGAGTCACTTTGGTATATGAGAACTAGGGAGGAATTAATTGATACTATCGCATAGCGAGTTCAGAACAAATGAAGGGCAGCACTTTTTTGGCAACGCTGCTCCCAACAGCACCCTGCCAGCAGCAGGCTGCTGGAGTTTGCTGGGCTGGCTCTAGGCTCTGACACCAGAGCTCACTGCTGGAGGGAGGAGAACATTTGCCATGCAGTAGCCCACAGCTTTACAGCAGGCATTACAGACTGCACAACCACTGTTACTATAGAGCTGCTGAAAGGCAGATTGATTGATCACACAGTGATATCCAGAGTACAGGCAGCAGGTCCCTGGAGCTGTAGATTAGTGAGAAAGATGAGCAGAGCTCTGGAAGAGGCTCCAGACAGAAATCCACAGAATCAGTCACACCAAGAAACAAAAATGACTAAGATTGCAATGAACCGTCCCCCACCACAGCCTGAAAAATGCCACCACAGAGACCTGCTAGAGGGTCCTGGAATTAGAAGGTGATTAGGAATGTAGCTTTAAGGAATAAAGTAAATGCTTAGAGTACGTGAACAGGTCAAGAGAAATCACAGTAGAGTTTCTCTTTCCTCTTGCAGAGCTGGATGATATGTACTACTTTTCCTCTCATCAATAGGACAGAGGTTTTGAAAAACACAATCACCCTTTCCAGCTTCCTGCATCTAGGTAGGCTCCACAGGCTTGTGGACACTCAAGCAGCACGCTAACCAGATTTCAGAGTCAATCCAGACAAAAGGACAGGATTTTGCGAGGAAGTAACTCTGCTTTAGAGCTATGCTGGCACTGGGGAGCTGAACCTTTCCTCTGGCATGCACATCTACAGGTATTTAAGGATTCAGTGACTGATTACCACCACACGCTCTCCGCCGTGTTCTAAAACCTTCTTTTCCACTGCCAGCTGTTCCAGGATGGTCTTCTGCAGCAATGGTGCATTCACTCCTCTTACAACAGCTACTAATTCTCCTCCCTGAAAGGTGTGAAAAGCAAATCAGTCAGTAAGTGCTCAAGTGGTGCCCTCTGGGCTCTGGAAATCACCACAGCAGTAAACCACATATGATATTATGTACCAGGCTCTCCTCCCCAACAGAGCTGCTCTGCTCCAGAACAAGAGGGAAACGGGAAACTTTGGAACAACCTCCTTTGATGTTCCTGATCAGTCTTAGGATGAACCAAAGCAGCTTGTGAGAGGAATGAGGTCCTGCAGTAGCAGGAGGCTGAACCTGAAGACCCCACAGGGCAACACACGTGTCCACGTGCTAACATGGCGTGAACACTGCTCACATGGACTCAGCCAGCCGCAAGACCCTGCAGACACATACATCTTTCAGTAAGTCACAGGGATCGCTGGGCATGAATGATAGGGATTTTCATGACTGAGATACCCTCTCATGGAGGGGGAAAGGGCCATGAAATATAGCCATCCATCACAGGCTACATGGGCCTTGCCCCAGGTAAAAGAAGAAAAAAAAAAAAAAAAAAGCTCAACCATCTCTAGCTAAAGGAGTTCCTGTAACTTTGTGCAATGTCTGCCTTTCACCCACCTGTGCAATTTAAACTGTTTTACTTCATTCACACCTTAATCTCTCAATCTTTTTTTTTTTTTTTTAAGTTAATAAAACAAAATTACATTGTTCTGTTTCGTGGTGGCAAAGCAGAAGATATTTAAATTTAAACTCTGGCTGTATATTCTTATCCATGCAGCACTTGATCACCAGTAGATACCAGCAGATACAGAGCAAATAAAATTGTGCTGTCACACATGAAGGAAAAAGAATAACTCTCAAAAAGGACAGTTGTTCCCACTGGCAAGTGATATTTATTGCTATGCAACTACTGTAACAATATTTTCACTCACTGCATAAAACAGAAAGACAGGCTCGCATTTTCCTCTGTATTTTTCCAGAGCATCAATGGAATCAACTTCAGCCTAAAAGGAATGTAAAATAAAACAGGTGTTTCTATAAAAGCATTTCTGCTTCAGAGGAATACACATGAAACTGCCTGGACTCAGACATCCTCAGCTGGCTGGCACTCATCCCCCATGTACAGCAAAATACCTCTGGGTCCCAGTCTTACAGGCCAAAATGACCTTGGTCAGAGCCAGGGCCACAACCAACTCGCAGCTCAGTATCAGTGACCTGAGAAGCAGGCAGATCTCACCCACAGGAGTTGGAACAGCAGCTCTTGTGGGGCAGGGGTATCTATCTCACAGCAGCTTGCCTCAGTGAATCCCAGACAAAAAGCCTGAAAAAATGAAATCAGGGCCTCTTGTTTGTAAGGAATGAGAGAATTGACAGGAGGAGCTGTGGTGGCAGGGGCAGCAGTAGGCTGCAAGAGTGCTGAGCAGGGGCCTCCACAAGAAACCTCACTGCCCACGGCTCTGTCAGCAATCAAGAGCTGGCCTTCAGCCAGGAAAGGCATTTAAACACAGAATCACAGCCTAGAGTCATAGAATCATAGAATCATTGAGGTTGGAAAGGACCTCTAAGATCATCGAGTCCAACCATCAACCCAACACCACCATGCCCACTAAACCATGTCCCTAAGTGCCTCATCTACACGTCTTAAATACTTCCAGGGATGGTGACTCAACCACTTCCCTGGGCAGCCTGGTCCAATGCTTGACAACCCTTTCGGTGAAGAAATTTTTCCTAATGTCCAATCTAAACCTCCCCTGGCACAACTTGAGCCCATTTCCTCTCATCCTATYGCTAGTTGCTTGGGAGAAGAGACYRACACCCACCTCGCCACAACCTCCTTTCAGGTCGGCGTAGAGAGCGATAAGGTCTCCCCTCAGCCTCCTCTTCTCCAGGCTAAACAGTCCCAGTTCCCTCAGCCGCTCCTCATAAGACACATTCTCCAGACCCTTCACCAGCTTCGTTGCCCTTCTCTGGACACGCTCCAGCACCTCAATGTCCTTCTTGTAGTGAGGGGCCCAAAACTGAACACAGTATTTGAGGTGCGGCCTCACCAGTGCCGAGTACAGGGGCACGATCGCTTCCCTGCTCCTGCTGGCCACGCTATTTCTGATACAGGCCAGGATGCCGTTGGCCTTCCTGGCCACCTGGGCACACTGCCGGCTCATATTCAGCCGGCTGTCAACCAGCACCCCCAGGTCCTTTTCCACCAGGCAGCTTCCCAGCCAATCTTCCCCCAGCCTGTAGCGTTGCATGGGGTTGTTGTGACCCAAGTGCAGGACC
>JAYKAV010002961.1:166396-176427 GCA_035582835.1 Phoebastria nigripes
GCTTGGCAAGCTCCTCCGCCAGCTCCCTCAGCACTCTTGGGTGGATCCCATCCGGCCCCATGGACTTGTGAGCGTCCAGGTGGCGTAGCAGGTCGTTCACCGCTTCCTCCTGGATTATGGGGGGTTTATCCCGCTCACCGTCCCCGTCTTCCAGCTCAGGGGGCTGAATACCCTGAGGATAACTGGCCTGACTATTAAAGACTGAGGCAAAGAAGGCATTAAGTACTTCAGCCTTTTCCTCATCCTTGGTGGCAACGTTCCCCCCGGCATCCAATAAAGGATGGAGGTTCTCCTTGGCTCTCCTTTTGTTGTTCATATATTTGTAAAAACATTTTTTGTTGTCTCTTATGACAGCGGCCAGATTGCGTTCTAGCTGGGCTTTTGCCTTTCTGATTTTCTCTCTGCATGACCTAACGAGATCCCTGTACTCTTCTTGAGTTGCCTGCCCCTTCTTCCAAGAGTGGTAAACGCTCCTTTTTTTCCTGAGTCCCAGCAAGAGCTCCCCATTCAGCCAGGCCAGTCGTCTTCCCCGCCAGTTCTTCTTTCGGCACACGGGGACAGCCTGCTCCTGCGCCTTTAAGACTTCCTTCCTGAAGAATGTCCAGCCTTCCCAGACCCCTTTGCCCTTCAGGACTGTCTCCCAAGGGACTCTCTCGACCAGTGCCCTGAACAGGCCGAAGTCTGCCCTCCGGAAGTCCCTGGTAGTAGTTTTGCTGACCCTCCTCCTTACTTCACCAAGAATCGAGAATTCTATCATTTCATGGTCGCTAAGCCCAAGACGGCCTCCAACCACCACATCTCCCACCAGCATGATTGAGGTAAGGAGGGACTAGCCCAAAGCAGGGCTAGTCTCAATGTTATAGGAGGTTGCTCAAGGCTGCGTTAGTTTTGAGCATCTCCAAGAATCAGTGCTCCACAGTCTCTCTGGGAACTTGTCCTAGTGTCCAGCCACTCCTACACTGAATACTTTTTCCTTCTATCTACTTGGATTTTTCCCTGCTGCAACTCGATCCTGTTGTCTGTTGTTCTTTTGCTGTGTACCACTGAGAAATGTCTGTCTCTGCCTTCTCTATTAATTGCCTACTAGACATCTGTCCCTTAGTCTTCTCCAGGGTGAACAAACCCAGCTCCTTCAGACTCTCCCTGTACATCAGAGGGACACGTATGTTAATGATTCTGTCTAGCATTACTTACTTAAGCAGAAATCTGAAAAAGAACAGTTGAAGCCTGAAAATTCTTAATGATATGAGTTCTTATTGATATAACCAAGTGTCTGCATTTGGCAGGCTCACTCACACAAGCTGAACTCCTGGACTGTTATCATTTTGGCTGAATATTGGAAAGATAAATGAGTTCAGCCTTTAGTTACCTGCTAATTTCAGGGGACTGGATATTTTAAGCAGTGCCAAATTAGATCTTACCACAGCAAAATGCAGGAGATCACTGCCAATTTCATTCCTTATTTTTCGGAAAAGATCCACTACTGTTTTGCATGGACCACACCAGGCTTGAAACGCATCAACAACTGCAAGCAGGAAAATTAGTAAGAATGAGGTCAAAATGGGTCAGTTTAGACATAGGTTGGTTTGTGCACTTTTCCACTTTGCAGCATAATCATTTGGAAGGGAACTGCAAAAGGGTGCTAGTGCAAAAAGAAGAATCTCAAAAACCTCTGAGGACTGATGTCTCCTCCTCTGGTGACCTCTGCGGCACCACCCTGGGGAAGGAGATTTGCCTCATGTCCAACCAGAACTTCCCAAGCTGCAACTTGTGGCTGTTGCTCCCATAGTTCTGTCTGGAGCGTGGCAGGGCTCCTGTTGAGCGCTAGAAGGGCTATGGATTCAATTCTGAAGTAGAAACTATCATACTCTTTCAAGGTTTCAAATGCTAGATCAGAGGATGAAGTCACATTATAAAATAACAAGCTAATAATAATGTTATCGAGGGGTCTTTAGAAGAAACATTGACATGGCTGTCACCTTGGAGGTACCAGATTTTCTAGGGAAAACTGCTGCACAGAGGTAGAGCACATAAGGCTTACCTAACAGCCCTCTAACCTCCACCCTTGGGAACCAGGGCTGTTCCTTGCATTGGGGACAGTCCTACTCCAAGCGGGTGGCTGGACTGGAGACTCCAGAAGTTCCTGCACCAGCGCTGCTTTGATTGCATGATAATTGTCCCACATAAATGAAGACGACTACAACCTCTCACCTCTGTTACCATACTTCTTTCTTCCATTCAGGGCAAGAGGAATGGAGGGACTGACTGAACATCCATATCAATAGTAATTGATTCCTAACAGTACTGGTGTCCTTTTAACACAGAACAAAAGCAATCTAGTATGTTGACCAAACCCTTACCAATGAGTCCTTTGAGACACAGCATTTCTTCCCAAAGCTCCTGGCTATTGATGTTAATCTGTGTGAAAATTTAAAAACACAGTAAAAGCAATAGTAACTCATCAGGTACTACCTGGTTGCTGCAAACATACTGACAAATCACTTCATGCTTGCACTTAAGATGGACACATCTGCCTGAAGAGGTATTACCTGAGCATTCAGGAAACTCTTTTGACTGTGATCCTCTCACCTCTGACCAGCTGGGCAGGGCCAAGCTGCGCTAGAACATGGGTGGAAGACCTCTGAGAAAAAACAGCTGAAGTCAGATATCCTCACTCCCAAACTCTCATTCCTTCCCCCCTTCCCACATGCTCTTGCTACTACCTGACACCAGCTCTGAGAGACCCATCAGCAAGCTAGCTAACTGTAGAAAAGCTGATTGGATTAGAGACTCATGTGGCCTCACAAGAACCAAGGAAAGGCAGATGGAAAGGGTAGCAGCATCCAAGAGCAAGCCCTCTGCTGTTTAGGCAGCAACTACTTGAACAGTCTGGCTGCTTGGGGACCCCAGACTCAGTTTGCAGAGAGACTAAGAGTTGTTCTGGGGGGTGACTGGGGACATGGCCCCCTGCATCTTATCAGGGCCTCTGGCTGACTGACCAGAGCCCTAGCTGAACCTACCAGGCTGTGTCATGTATGGCACAAGAGGGAAGGTCTGCGAAATGCCTGCACAACCTCAGGTTTTTCCTGGCACTCTCCTGCTTTTATGGCAACACAACTCCTTGTGGGGCCATGCAGCAAGAGCCAAGAGCAGGGAAGGGCTCCTGATGTTCCTCCTGTGCCTTGGCTTACCATACAGCCCTGCAGGTGTGCGGGTACCAGGAAGAGCAGCAGGCAGCGGGGATGAGGGACCCTGAGTCCCTACCACAGCACTCCCGCTATAGAACAAACACAAAGAGCTACTTTGCTTTCACTTAAATGGAAGTCTGATATGTAATGATGTTTTAACACAGGCTAGCAGCTAAAACAGTTAAGAGCCACTGGCAGATAGCTGACTGGACTGGTTCTCTGCAGGCTGCCTGGATCCCAGCATAAGAAGCATGGACTTGGAGGAGAGCCACACACACATTGACACCCAGCTCAGCAGGGACCTCCCATCAGAGTCAGCACGGTGCTCAAAAGCAGCAGTGAGGTGGTGGTCTGGGCTGACCTGCAGCATTCAGATCGCTGCTTCAACATGCTCATCTCCAGCAAACATCCTCCTTTCCTCACACCTATTTCAGACCCAGTCCTCATCGCATTTTATAAGCCAGATGATTCTCCACCAGCAGTTTCTCACCTTGCCTGCACACAAGCTATACTACTTTGTTAAGATGTTTCAGTCTTGATAAACAAACTAGTAAATGCACAGCTTTCATGATGTCTAGGCACTAGAGGGTGGTCTGAGCCCAGCATGTCTTTACCTGAATTACCGGCTGCTATCTAAAGACTTCCAAAACATAGTGAACAACAGAGAGCATAGAAAGATCTAGGTTGGAAGGGATCTGTGGAGTCCTTAGTCTAATCCCCTGCTCAAAGTTCAGTGTTAGATCAGGTTGCTCAGGGACTTACCCAGTCAAGGATGCCCTAGACAATTCCATACATTGTGCCACGTACTATATTATCCCACACTTTCAATACTGTTATTAGAAAGGAAAAAATCTAGCATCTTCCGCATCTTACAGGACTTGCCCCTCAGTATGTGCTTAGAAAAAACACAGTAAGTTAAAAAAAAAAAAAAAGGCTTCTTGAGAAATGTTAGATCTGGTTTTGTTCATCCTGAACAATGAAGATTCCTAATAACTTTCTCAGTTGGCATCATTAATCCTGACTACATTTAGTCTACACTGGAAGACAGTAAGTTGCAATAAGGCCAGCTATTTTACAATAATTACCACCTACATGCATTAAAGGACTGCTAAAATTGCAAAGTCAAGAATTCCAAGAGTGGAAACTCCACTGCAAAGTAAATGACCTCTTGCAGATTTTCAGAGATGTCACTGGAGGTCATACAGTACAGTTTGTCCAGGACTCCGCCTCACTCAGAAAATGGGGAGTTGTTCAAATACCTCCGTCTGTTCTCCTGTTTAGCACACGACCCCAAGCCTAATTTTTTCAGAGAACACCTGCAGAATTAAGAAATTTAATTATACCAGTTATCACTAGTGCTAAGACCACCCTCAGAGTGTTTCACAGAATGTTAATGAGTTCAAATGATTTATGATAATAATTTGTGATAATGAGTTCAGCTGTGAGTTCAACTGATGGACTCAGAAAGTAGTGCCAGCACCCTTCGAAATGCTTTGCTAATCCTGAGGCTGCTAGGACTTGGCTTTTCTTTAATATAACCAGAACTTTTCTAGGACATCACCTGATGTCCTACATGAGGTTCAGCTTTCATCTGCAGATGTGAATAATCACATTTTTGTAGATCTAGACCCAGCTTTCCCTTAGTTGCCAAAGGTGCAAAGTCTGGTTGATGTCATTTTCCCCATCGCACAGGAACACAGTTGGACAAGCAGCAGTAGAAACCATTTTTACCTTAATAAAGTGATCCTCTTTCTCTTATACAAACGTTCACATTTTCACTCCATGCTTTCCAATTTTAACTGAATAAACAAGGTTATAGAGCCCATAATCTCCTTCAGTATTTCTCTCTTGTGAAGACTCAACCTGTTTCAAAATTTGAAGGAGACTTTCATAACCTACTTTGGGTTTTTCAATGTTTTTGCATACTAAACTGCTCTCAGAAACCCTCTCCTCCCTACACAGATAAAGCATCATTAGGTCACTTGCGCAGTGTAAATAGGGAAAAATTCCTCTACGCATCATTGTGAAATAGGTTTTTCAGCCTTTGAATTTTTCTTGTACCTCCTAAATTTTCCACCTTTACAGCGATCTTTCTAAATATGTGAACTGGTCAGAAATGTTCAGTGACATTTGCCATTCAGGAGAAACCCCACCTTCCCCAGTTCCCTACTTCTAAATGTCCACTGAACAATTGTCCCATGAAACACAGATGCATTTTGATCTATGAAAGCAGCCAAACCTTTGCCAGCTCGTAACAGCTCTGAAATGCAACCTGCAGCCCCATAGCAACCTCCCTCCACACCCCATAGCACTGACTTTGGGGGACAGATTTGACTTGCCATGTTTTCCTATGCTTCCTACCTGCCTTCAGGAACRCTTTTCCACCACAAGGACCTCACAGTAGGGCTTTGCCAGCAGAATTTGAGATATCCCAAGACTGAACTTCATCTTTTGCACTTACTATGAGTTTAAAACATATTTTAAAAGCCTGGCTCCTACTGACCTGCAGTACTACCTCCTTTTTCTTTGCGGCCATCCTCCCGCAGGAACAAGGGTCCTTTGAGCAGCAGTCCCAAGCACAAAGCACTGCAGATGTCCTCTAATTATGTGAATCCAACTGCTGGCCAACCTGCACCACAGATAAAGCTTTTTACCTGTCTTCGCTCCTCCACCCAGGACATACCACCTACAACAGCATCCCTGCCCTGTTGGAGGCAGCAGGGTTGGATCAGCAGTGCCCAAAGCCCAGACACGGCTCTGGTTGCACCCTTTTCATAGAGGTAAAGTGCTGCTGCAGGGCCTGAATTGCTGCTCACTTTTTGATTCACAGCAGTCTGTCCCCTCTTGCCCCATGAGGGTGGCAGAAGCGAACCAGCCCCAGCCAGGGCCCGGCAGTACCTGTGCGGTGGCTGGCAGCACCCCGACGCTGCTATGGCAGCCCTGGCAACGTCGGGGCGGAGCAGCAGCCCAGCCCGCCCCGCTCCCTTCTCAGTGTCCGCTGCAGCCAGGAAGTTCAGCTCCATCTCCTCCGTTATTCCCCTTCAAGCAGCAGCAGCTGGAGCCCCTCTGCCTCCTCTTTGCCTGCCAAACCTGCCCAACTTCCCCTGCAGGCCCTGTGCCCCCAGCCCACCGCTCCAGCCCACCGCGTGCTCCCTGGCTCGTTTTCGCTTGTCCCTCCCAAACTAGGGGCCCAAAACAAGGCACAGGCAATCCAGACATGACCTCCCCAGCACCGAGCAGAGGGGATAAGTTGCTGGCACCATTCCAAACGCAGCTCAATTTTTGAAGGTTGTTTTTTTTTCTTATTTGCAGTGAGCGCACAGTGCCTGTGCCCAGCACCTCCCCCGCCCCCCGGATGATGCCCATTTGGGCAGGGCTGCTGCTCACCCTGTCCATTCCCATGCCTGGGGTCACTGGGCTCCAGATGCATGCCTTGGTGGTGCTGCCTCTTGTCACACAGCACACGATGTCTGGTGCCCTGGTCCTTGAGCTGGTCAAGGTCCCTCCTGGTTAAGGATTCGGCTTTTGGCATGTCAACTCCCCTAGTGCCCCTGGGCAACCCGAGGGGACACTGTCCAGTGCCTCCAGGGCACGTGGCGGGGCTGAGCCTTGGCAGGGGCTCCCCTGCCTCCAGCACCAGCTCAGCAGAGCAAACTGCACCTCTGGACGCCCCCAGCAACTGCCTCTTTTTGTAGAAATAAGCCTCCAGTAAAGTCCTGATGATTTTAACCACCACTGAAATTCTGCATGTTTACACCTATCATGCACTTACATTTTATGATTACCAAAGACAGTCCTGTTAAACCCATTTTCTAGTCTTCAAGAATCTGATCTCATGCACCTCAATTATTCTTCTGCCTGCTGTGCCACTGCTTCAGCAGTTTCATGGAGGTGCAGCATCTACTGCAATGGCTAAAGTCTGTAAAAATAAATTTTTAAAAATATGAGATGTTTGCCTTAAGAATATACTGGCACAAGATGCTTTTGAGCAGGTCACTTAGCTTCTTTCACTATTACAATGCAAATCTGTGATTGGAACAACAGCCAAATTATAAGTCTCATTTGACTTTCTGTGTAGGAGAGACTACTCCAAACATGGACTGGAGGTGGTGGGGAGCAACCAAGAGTACCACTTGTCTGACAGCTAGCATGCCAAACTCCATGCAGAACTATTCCCTTTTTGACACATGTAACCTCTGAGAGAAGGACTACCATCACTGGACCCAGATACAAAGAGTGGACACACTTATCAAAATTCATTAGAGGACTGGTGTTCAGAAGAGAAATGGCACAAGAACAGCAGAAATCCTGGTGATTTATATTATGTCCAGACAAACTCTATACTTGCTTTGGTTCTGCAAGCAACACTGTAATTCACAAGATGCTGCTACCTAAATAAAGTTGGTGAACATCTGGCTGACCAGCAAACAAGTTTGTTCCTACTGTGAATCTCAGGCTAGCAACTATCAGTCTGTAGAGAAGCTGGCACAGAAAGCTGAGATTTCTCCATGAAGCTGAGAAAAATCTATATGTTCTGGTAAAGTTCTTTTTATTTACAGTATTCTTCTTTTTGTACATACCTATAGCAACATCAAAAATTATTCACAAAGCTTAACTGAATGTAAAAATGTTCTCATCCAACAGTTTGTCCTATCAATATCCATGGAAAATGTCAACTGTTCTCATGCAGCAACAAGATTGTCTGAGCATTGTTTTTTAGTTTTTCTGGTAGAATTTTAGGAAACCACCTCAAAACATATACACAGATACTTACTCACCTTTTTTCTGAACACCTTTCAGCACCGAAGTTTTATAGAATCAAACTCAGATTTGCTTTTAGAAATGTGAATTGGGGGAGGATGAGAAGAGACAGGTAAGAACTTGAGCTCCTAAATGTACATAGCAGGAGTGCAAATTTAGAAGTCAGATGCACACTGTACAGTTTTGCATTTACAATACCTACGTCAGAACTTTTTTCTCAGTTCAAGCAATAATATATTTGATTGAATTTTATAAATAAGACTTCACTTCTGAGGTACTGATATTTATCAAGTTCTCACATATTTTTACCTTCCCTTTTGTTCAGCCCCCAAAGTCCCTCATGAAAAATTTGCAGAAGGACGTTAAAAAACTGCCAGTCACTTACTGCAATGCCTGGGGAAAAAGTGTCCGGTGCTCACTTTTATTTGTCTTTCAAGTGGAAGAAGTTACATGAAACGTATATATTCTCCTTTGCAACCAAGTGATAACAGTTATCTGATACATAGCACATTCAAATTGCAGGCCAAACTGTGGTCACGTTTTCTGACACAAGTAGTTACCTTGGAAAAAAGTAAGGCTATCACAATCTGACCTTCTGATTAGAAATAAAAGATTAAGATATTTATCAAAATTGGTTAGCAAAGTTACAGACCTCTCTTCTTGCTGCAGCCTTCCTGAAGTTCAATGTAACAAAAGAAAGATTTGGTTTAAGACATTGGCTGCAATCTTTAGTGTGCCTGTTAGTGCTATGTAAATACAGTGTTTGGAGATTCTGACTATTAAAACTATGGTCTAAACTGAAATCAGAAAGTAGACAGACACGGGAAGAAAGCAAGAACCCTGAACTGCATGAAGGAGAGCTCCTTGCTGCCCTCATTTGCTTCTATGCATATTTGACTGTGAAGTCACTGGGGTCTCATATTCCAGCCTAACCTTACACAGTCGTCTTCATTTGTACTCGTATTTTTTTCTCCACACTTACAGGCACAATTTCAGGAACTTACGGAAAATCTAGGTTTCTGAACACAGTAAAATCCCATCGCTTATTATCCAGGTATCCAAATCCATGCAAGTGTGTATATCTGCATATATACACAAAATCTGTAGCAACATTACTGAGCTAAAAAAAAAAACAAACCCAAAATCCCAATTTTTCCATCCCTTCCCCAACTTAATGCACCCAGCCGATCTTTCGTGGAAATATTGTGTAAGTCACTTAACTGTATCTGGAGCTAAAGGATGCAAAACAAAAGCAATCCCTTAATCACTGCTTGCCAGCTCCTTCTGGTCTCTTGAAAGTATAACTTCTGCAACATACTGTTTGCTCTATTGATATTATTGATCAGCAAATACTTATCACCAGTGAAATAAGCTAATCCTTCACCAATTATCTGCGCAAGTTCTTGGCTACTAAAGCAATAGCTTATGCCTGCTGATAGTGCAGCCACCTGTTCCTTTCCAGAAAAGTCAACAGTCATGCTAACTCTGAAGTATAAGCTTTTCTTCTAAAAACATAAAGAAACCCAAAACAATCCAGTTGACCCATTTCATGGATTTGAGCCTGTCATCAGTACCAGGTGACCTTGTATGGCGGTAAAAAACTCTTGGACCTTGTCAGTACAGAATGCGGTGCTTATAATTTGGGGTCTACTGTCTCCCTCTATTTTTCTCTTTAAAAAGGAAGTATAATGTAAGTTAAGCTGAAGTTCAGAAATGCATATATTTTACTTAAAAACATTCATCTGTTCAAAATTCAAAATAAACTTTATGGGATACAACAGTTTGGTTTTTTTTTTTTTTTAAATAACATTTCATTCAAACTGTATATAATTCATTGAAGTATTCATACAGCAAACAATGGTTAACCCTTGAAAACCTGTAGAAAAAGATTTTCACACAAAAAAAAGGAAAAACAAAATTGAGGTATCACACCCACACACATTCACCCAAGCACATGCACACACTCGAGCACACCCACACACATCCACACACGCAGGCTGCAGCAAAAGCAGAAAATTGTAGGCCCAAAAGGAAAATGATGACTGATTGTTCTATCCGAAAGTCCAGGTAGATCAGGAAAAA
>JAYKAV010002961.1:176477-205940 GCA_035582835.1 Phoebastria nigripes
AACCCCCCAGGAGTCCTCTGAGTAAAGAAACTACCTCAAGAAAATTCTCAAGTGCACTGGAGACCTGATCATTTAAACTGTTTCTGCAAAGCAGCTCCCTGCACCTGAGAAAAATGCAGCCCAAGGTGACTTGTGCAAATATAAGGAGTCAGGAATATCTCCTGCTATTCCTTAAGTAGACATGAGGGGTGTCCATAGATTCAATTAGTCTTTGATCATGCAAGATACTGCTGGAGTGCTGTCTTCGCCCTGCAATAAAGGAACAACCCGTTAATTATTGGGGTTTGGCTTTATCATCAACTGCTTTATGTACAAGACTATGCATTGTGCCAGCAAGAGAGGGAGGATGAACGAGTGAGGTAAAAGGAAGCTGAGTGGCTGGCTCCTTCAGTTTGGAAGAATCTAGCCCATGGTGCAGAAGTGCTCTGCATGGGCTGTAACAATTTAAGAATCCAACTTGCATCTAAGAATAAGATGATCTAACCAAGTATATGAGATACTCAGCATAAACTGAGCAACTTTCAAGTATGGTGAGGCTTAAGATGTATACTGAACCTCATTATCAACACACCTTATAAAAAACCCTTAAGAGCAGTAATTGTGAAGAACAATTACTTTTCTGTAATAGAGATGTACCATGAAAAGCAGGTCTTTGAGCTGAGAAATGAAAGAGGTGTCATAACTCAGAACATACTAGAAGCACGTTAGTCCTGTCAGGAACACCAGCCCTACCAAAAACATACAATGAGATGAGAGGGAGAAAAGCACCAACAGCCAGCGTAATACTGGAATTTACGTAATCTAACATTGTGCAACATTTTTGTTAAAAAAACACCTCTCAAAAGTCTAGGGTTACAGTTTCATCATCACTTCAGCTAATTCAGTGTTTCCTACCACCTGAAGTGAGAAGCTTTGCTCTTCCTTTGTCCCCCACACTCCCAACCATGCTATCATGACCTTGACAGACTTTTCCAAGATTCGATACAACTCAGCAGCCCAGAGGAAGATTTTTTTTTTTTTCTTCCAAGTTTCCTGCTACGTTCACAAGTCATATCAGCTCATCGAGGGGGCTGATGAGGCAGAGTTGGGATAGGGTAAACAGTGGGAGCAGATGGCCAGAAGAAACAGGAGGGACAGTGACTTGCAACAGCACTAAGCACAATCAGCTGCCTGTCTCTTAAAACCAAGGCTTAAGTGTTGACAAGCAAAGCCCATTTACCAGAAAGTATTTTTCTGGTGTAAGTTTTATTCCTATTTCTCACTGTTTGAAAACCCTATTTAGCTTTTCCATAACTTTCTGTGAGCCTGATTACTGATATCTGTATGTTCCTGATTATCACCTTCAATACTGATACTTTGGCATAGATTTTAAACAGAGAAGTCCTAACTTCACTACAAAGATGTCTAAGAACACTGGAATATCTTTCATAAAAACAAGAAACCCGAATTTAATGCATTTTAAAACACTGCACAGTTTTGAGCTGTGTTGTCTGTGTATGACCTCTTTCAAAAATCAGATTATCTCCTTTAGTTCATGAAAGAAATATGGGTTGTTACTAACTGTAGGTGGGATAATTGCAAAAAGTTAACATAAAAAACCAGAAACTGTCATTAGCTATTTTGGTTATATGTGTTTGTGAAGAAGATAGATGATCTGTGTAGATCCTATGAGTACAGAACATGTGAAAAGTTACTGTTGAGCTTAAATAGTTTAAGAGAATTTAATTGAGATTAACAACAGTGGTGATCCTGTATTATCTTTTTCATTCATAGTGTTATGTGATGGTTTACCATTGTTCCAATCCTCTAGAACTTTGTTAGTGGTCCAAGGTTTACACAAATATTTATGTATCAGTGAGATTTCAGGGAGGACCCTCCACTGGTTTAGAAGGTCTTAAGTATAGTTATTTTATACTATTGGGAACTTCAGTAAAATTTGTTACTCCTGAGCAATACAAAACTTGCACTTTAAATAAGTGTTCATCACAATTTCTTTATACACCGTAAAACTCAGTGCAATGATAGACAGTTTTTCTGGGGAATTTTTCTATAATCAAAAGATTTCAAAAAAAGATACTTTTAAAAAAAGAAGCAAAAGATTTTCCTTTAATCTTCTTTTTGGATTTTTCTTTATACTCACTTGTCACACAGATTTGGATCCGATGACTGACTCAATTTATGTAAAATATCTACTATTCCCATGTCTCGTAGTTTATCTTGGCGTTCTTGTGAACCTACAACAATAAATCACATTGTTGGGAATACCACCAAAAATAAATGTCTGCAAAACAGAAGAAAGGGGTGGTAGCAGAAACCAGCTTGAAGGAAGGGTATGGAACACAGTTCAGTCAGAACACAGCAATGGAAAAACTCCATCAGTTGTGGCTACTTTCCAAGGGAGCTCTAGTTTCTTTTTTTGTACTCCGTGTGCATATGTTTGAAGAAAAGAAAATTTTGAAGGCAAAAATCTGAACACATTTTATCCTGAAGTAAGAAGTTTGACTTCAGTTGGTTTATTCTCATCTCTCTGATTTGGATGCAGAGAACATTTAACTGGAGGTGTGTTTCTGAGTGACTTGTAGCACTGTATAATGCCGGTATAAGGAGCAGAAAGCCACCAGGAGCATAGCCAAGTGTCACACACTGAATGAAGCTCTGTGATCTGAGAGATGTGGAATAAGTTACACAGTAGGGAAATAAAACCAAAACCAAGAGATGCTGATTTCTTTGCTGAAGAGCAGCATGGTCAACTTGAGGGTCTGTAAATCATCCATCTAAGAAAGTCCTCCTCCCAGCCCCACCATTCCTCAAAGCACACCACCTCCCACCACTTCCCTTGCCATTTCTTCCAGCTCCACACTGCCACCTCCATCTGCTCTCTCCACCCCTCAACACAAACACACGTATTTTTCTGTGCAGCAGCATCCTTCAGCTCCCTCCTGGTTACCTTCCATTGTTCCAGGCCATGACTCTTCTTATTGAATGCCTTCCCCATTCCTTCCAGTTCCACCCACAAGTCCTTTGACTAGTTTCAGAGTCTCACCGCCCAACCCATTCAAGCCATCCATGCTAGGGAAAATTGCTTTGCAAAAAATGCCCTTTCTAATCCATTTATCCTATCCAGTGAACCTGTTCCCTCCAACAGTGAGTTTCCACAACCTCCTTAAGATTTGGAAGCTCTCTTACTAGGATTCTCTTTCACTCCAATTGTTTTCAGATTTTACAGAAATGCTACAGGTGGAAACCTCCCACTGTGTGACTCTCATCAACTCCTATTTATTCACACTCTCTTCTTGTGTCTCCCCTTCCTGCCCCAGAACAGCTCTCTACACTTTCCTCAATGTCCTCCTGACCACTCTCGCTTATTCCATATTATACCTATAATGATGTCTCCCTTTATGCTTTGGATTCCACTGTGCTGTGCACTGCAAATATTGATTACTATGCAACATTAGCCTTTTGATCAGGATAGTAACTTGTATATGCATTAATAATGAGGCTTTCTTACCTTCTTCTTCATTCCATATGAGATTAGATATACAGAACATGGCAGCAAGCTGAAGTTTAGCATTTGAATGACTCTAAATATAGAAAAACAGTACTCAAGTTTAGAATAAGAAATTCAGAAATTCTCAGACCTACATTTTGGCATTCATCCTGTAATAAATAAGGTAGCAAATTCTTATCTACAACTTCTTTCAAAGATAGTGCCATAACATAAGGCCCTTGAGTAGTGTTCAATCCCTTCCAAATATTTATTGAGGTCTACAAGATAAGCCTTTTCCAAGATCATGAAACGTTTTCCATGCAGATTTGTTACAGGTATTGCTTAAGTCACTGTAACATTCTCATGGTAAATAACAACTGGATTTTCCTTTTAATCAGATCCTCAGTACACCTCTGCCATACAGAACTGCACTACATGATTTCTTAAACACAACTGGGTATATGAAAGTGAAGCGCATGATACTGAATAATTTACAAGACAAAATGCTGAAGTACCCTCTTTTCATTCCTGCAAAAGACCAACATAAAACCTTTAAGAGAAATTCCCCATACCATGTAGTATTTGATTTTCTGCAGGATGTCATCATTGGTCATAATCAGTTCTTTTGCTGTCGTTCCATCTGCTATATTGGCAAGTATACATAATGTCTGAAAGAGAGGAAAAACTATTAAGTTATTTGGCCACAGATCACATCCCACGATTTATACAGTTTCCCTGACAGCTTTGAACTTGTGACAAACAATTTCTTTCATTAGTTTTAACATCTTTGATCTGGAGTTTCCAGCTTGCTTACATCTGGGGCCAATGCCAAAGAATTAACAGCTGTGGCTGAACAGTCCTTGCCATTTTAAAATAAAAAGCAACATTCATTAATTCATTTCAATAAGTAGAATTTTAAGTCTCATGGAAATATGCAGCGTATAGAAAAGATTAAATACATTGGAAAATAAAGCAGTCTATTCTTTATCAGTGGCTAGGGAAAAAAAACCACATCTATCTAGTTCTGCAGGCCAGGAAAAAGGAAGACAGAGGTCTATCTGCTGATCTAGCAGAGTAGTAATTTTTCTTCAACAAGCCTAATCACACATCTTACCTGCAGAGATAACTCAAACTACTAATGCATCTGGTTATTTCCTGCAAATTAGACAAGCCATCCTACAGAATAACCTTGAAGCGAGTAGGCCCATGTTGGCACTACACGCACACAGCATTAAGACTTGCAGAGGCAGGTTTCCTGGTCCTCAGGAGGCACTGGGAGATGCTCTACAAATTCTTTCCCAAAGAGCTGTGGAAGAAATTAACCATCTTTTCTGGACATGCAGGGATGACTACAGGAGGACACCAGAGAATGATCAGCACTTGTGTTGTGCCTGTGTCTAAGCTGCACTGCATTCATGTCAGCAGTTGCAGGGATTTATTACTTCCAAGCTGCTATTACATACTGATGAGCCAGTCAGTGATAGAGATAAGCACTGCCCTGCTAGAAGTATGGGCCCTTGTGTGCAGATAGGCAGTACCGGATGTATGAGTTAATTCTGAAATAAAAGCAAGATGCTGATCACACAGGGACAAAGAAAGTGCTCTATGTATAAAGGCCCCAAACCCTAAAGGTTATATTTAACCCTAGTCCACTAGCCCCTTCCAAGAGTATTTCTCATACTGATCATACTGATTCTCCTCCAAAATAATTCTGAGAGGCTTGGCAAGGTAAATAACCTTCTATTGCAATGAAGGCCATTCCTGTCACTAGAGCTTTTTCAGGAAGAACTATTTAGAAAGACACAACTGGTTTATCCTCAGCTGTTTCAGAACCATGGTATCACTAAACTTGCAATCTATTAAGAGTCTTTTGGGGTTTGTTTTTTTTTTGCTAATTTTGCACTTAAACAGCCATAAAAGGCCTGTTTGCCTTCAGCCCATTCTTCACTGAGCAGACATTTAGACCAGACTAGATTTAGCTGTATTTTTACACTTATTTGCCATGCTGTTTGCTACCAATATCCATCCTAAGCCAAAGCAATCCTCTGGAATCTCCCACAGGTTCTTGCTGCCCTCATTCTTCATCACCACATGCCCTGTATGAGGAAGAAAACAGGGTTCTCCAACTGACTGTCTTGTCTGTCACAAGAGTTAATCAGCCAAATTCTGTCCATCTATCCTTTTACTCATCTACCCCTTACTGCAGGGATACCTGCAGCAGGTATCCCTGTACACTGGCCCCCTTATGCTGCCACCAAGCCAGGGATGCTTTTCCCTACTGGCCACCTCCTCTTTTCTTCTCCCTTTCCTCTTGCATATTGCTTTTCTTAAGTTTTGTCAGGGCATGTCCCTCCCCACTTTTTCCTGCGCTATACCAACATGCTCTTTTCCCTGCTAGCACCTCTCCTCCTCTAATCGCTGCTGGCTCCTGCAGGCACCCAAGAACACCACATCTCCCAGCAGAACATGTATTACTGCCAGCAAGGCAGGTGATCATGGTATTCTTCATTACTGACTGCTCCAATAGCTGCTATAGGAGCAAATAACCATGACTCTTTCCCCAGTGGGAAATACTGGCTTCTTTCTCTTCCCTTGTTCCTACTGTCCCCTTTCTGCCATGCAATTACCTTAGATTTAATTCTTCTGCTCTCACATACAGTGCCCTCCTCTTTACCAAACCTACATTTAAAAAACCATTCTGAATTCAATTCAAACACATTTGTAATAATCCATTAGAAAGAAGAGCATTCTTGTAGGTACTGAAGTTATTAACCTGACAGATCTCGGTAAAATAGTTACAGCACATCATAATCCCAAAGATGACATGTTGAGAAGAGTAAGCATTCTTAGCTGTTTCTTAAATTTTATTCTGCCAAGACAACATGAAACAAAAAAAGGGTACCTGCTCTTTGACTTCTATGTTGTGCTCCCCTTCCAGAATGAGGGTCACTGCTTGCATGATTTGCTTCCCATGAGTGCTCATTATATGGTCTATGTGCTGCCAAAGCAATGATGAAATACAATCAGCGTAACTTTCCAGACAAAGAAGGGGCATTCCTACTTGAATTACTCTAAGTAGAGAGTAGCAACATTGCACAAAGACCCTAGTTCCTAGCGAGGTCTCCCAAAAACAAGAACTTATCACAGCAGAAACACTTTATAATATTCCTCTTCATTTGAAGTCTGGTCTTGTTTGAGAGACCATGATATGGGCCTTGGTTCTGATTTCACTGAAACCTGTAGAAAAGACACTGGTTTCCCAGTTGCATGGAGGTCAGTCTGAAGACTGAATCCTGCTGGACCCAAGCTCTAAGTATGATGCTGTAGTTAGAAAGAACCACTTCTCTTCTGATAACGGGGATATCAGAGAGGGATAAGAAAACTGAGGTTTCTTATCTGGTACTTGCTACTCTTACTGAACACTGTGACCAGGTCCGATATCCACATTTCAAAAGTCTGAGAGGGTTCAGAGAAATAAGCCATATACATTACTTATCGTCCAGGAAAACTGCCTCAAGTTAAGAGACATAGAGGTAAAAGGTCATTTGATCACAGACTATAAACACCTATACCCCAATAAAATTGATCATTAGGAGTAACAGAAAAAGATGAAGCTAGATCTACTGGATTAACTGATAGCAAAACTCAAGAGTGACAGCAAACAGCCACCAGAGATTACCAGCACATGGCACACTACAATTTTTTAAGACGTTAGGGATTCTTGTAGGACTTCTTAAAATTGCTAATAACGAGACTTCATTCAAAAGCTGCTGGATGAGTTATTCTGGAGTGAGTTTTGGGTAGAGAATGAGAATGGTTGGTTCTGGCTCTAAAACATACTACAGAAAGTAGGTGAAGCTGGGACGTAGTTTCAGATGAAGAACACCTTAAGTGATAATGAGACTCTGCTGTCAGAGCTCAGGGTGAATTTAATGAATGACTGGTTATTAAATATCTTTTCACATTAAGACAGAGCTAATTTTCTATGAAGCTTATTGAGACTCAACGAGTACAAATATCAGAAGATTTTTTGCAGTGACCTTTTTATGGTAGAAACACAATACGTGATAAATGCACAGTAGAGGCTTCGTGGTTTTTTTCCCCCACAAAAATGTTGGCTTGCCAAATGTTTGCTGCATGTTTTCCCTCTGTTCTTCACAAGGGATTACCCCTTTCTTTTCCTCCACCAATATCTCTTTCTCCCTGTCAAAAACAATTCATGGGCTTACATTTTCAAACCATTTTATTTCAGTGTGTAAAATGATGTATGCATTTTGTAAGTGCACAGTCCCACAGTCAAATTCAAAAAGCCAGTACTATCTATATAGTTGGATAAGAACAGAAATATTTCAGGTGTCAAGAAAGAAGAAACACAGGTATCCTTAAGATATGTGCCTCTCCACACATTGACTCAATAGTGCAACCCTCTTATTGTTGTTCTGGACAAGTTTCACAGAAAGACTGTTAGGAAAATAATTTTGCTGAAAGCTAAATGCAATGGAATTGAACATTAAATGTAACTGTCTAGCTCTGTATTTGATAATAATTACAAAGTTTCAGTGGATGTAGAGAATTCTTTCAAATGTTTTCTTACACTGATTTGTACATTTGGTTACAGATACTTGGATAAATGCAAAGGCCTCAGTTTTAGCAATATATCAAACATTAATCTTAAACAGAAAAATAACTTGTCTTACAAAAAAGATGAACAATTAATTTGTATTGTCTGCATGTTTGATCAGCTTTCACAAGGTCTGTTTGCACCTCTACTTACTGGGCGAGTAGATAGAAGATTCCTGAGCAGTCCCAAAGTTTTCATCAGAACATTTACATCAGAATCAGAAAGCAACTGGAATAACTGCTCTGTACTTAGACCTCGTAAGATGTCTGATTTGATCTTCTGTTCCGCTTGAAATGCCATATTCTGAAAAAGACAGAAATTTTTTGCTTGATTTTTTACCTTAAACTTGGGCTTTTACTCTTTTAGTAGACTATTACCTGTGAGCATATATCCTTGCTAAAATTAATCTTGCAAAGGTTATAATTTATGAGGAACTGCTACAGAGTGAATTAAATTTCCACAGAGTCTTATGGCTGACCTCGTTATTACCTGCTTTTATTTGTCCCCTGGCATGCTACTGACACTACTTAACTGTTTCCCTGAATGATCTTGGCAACCAAACTGGTATCAGAACTGAAAAGTTTATTTTATTTTATGGACTAATTGATGAAGTGTTCCAGGCTGATACTGTTTTCCTTCTGTAGTTAGGTGGAAAGACAAGCTAGATTTCAACTATGTTATTTTYAATTACAACTGATGAGTTCTTTAAGTTACATTCACAAACTTTTTAAGAAGCAATATCACAAGTGGTATTTCATCAGTGTGTTCTACTTACCATTAAAGCCCAAATGCCGTTCACTCGCAAGGCAAGATTTTCACTCTGTGTTAAACTACATAGAAGTTCTATGGCTCCTGATTCTAAAATAGGCTAAAATGAACAGGGGGAGAAAAAAAAAAATCTTTAAAACACTACTTAGACTAATTAGACATATATACAAATGTAAATATAATACAAAAAAGTCTTGCTTATATCTTATTCTTGAGTTTACAACATGTCCAGTCCACTCACACGAACTGGCCAAACCATACCCTATATTCATGAGCATTAAAAGGTAGGTTTTTATGAAAAAACTCAGGTCACGACGGTTTTATTATCGTGTGTATCCGTGTATGTGTACACATGTATATACACAGCCATACAAGTGTGTGTATGTGTATATATATGTATATACACACGCACACTGCTATGATACTATACACACATCTGCCACACGCACAAGCAAAAGTTTTCCCCAACAACTTTCAGCTTGGGACTGCTCTCCAAAAACACTGTCTTCCTTGAGCAATCACATCTTTTTGGGTATCAAGTGGGACATATGTGACTGTTTAGAAGAGGTTATGGAGAATGGAAGCTACCTGATATCTTTCTTGACATTTAATCTTCATGTTTAGTAATCAGACCAAACTAAAATCCAACAGAAAAACTTTAGCACAATAAAGAAGACTGAAGACTGTTCTTGACGATCAGATTGAAATGCAAAACCTTGTAATATCACATCTTTAAATGATAGGATAAATATCAATACAGGCACCTTTTCTTTCAAACTGATTAATGTAATGAAAGTTAAATTTGGAACAACTGCTTTCAACCTGAACCGAATTTGAAGGTTACCTGGTTTATCCAAGACCTGAAGAGCTCGTGCACTGAAATGATTCATGCAATGACTTATGCTGCTCTAGTTTGTAAGGTATTCCTTTCTTCCCGAAGTTACTGCTTCAAAAGCAGTGAATAATTGTACATATCTGAGTTTTTGGGAAGTTGTGTGTTTTTTAACCCGCTTAGAAGCCGAATTCATCAGAAAACAGGAATGCATGCAAAAGGCTGCACTTTGTAGGAACAAGTTTGTCTCACAGAATAGCAGAAAGACTGTAACAGAACCAGGCAGCAGCAGTTTGTGCCAGAGTTCACCTGGTCCCAGGCACTTGTGCGCTGCAATAAGCTGCCACTGACTTCTCCATGGGCCCGGTAGCTGGCCGGCTCCTAGGGACTTCTCCACAGCCACAGCAGATGGGAGACATTCCAAAATTGGTTTTGACTCAGCTCTTTTACAGGCTAAAATACAGATCCACTTCAGCTTTGTTTATTTACTTAAGTGACTGGTAGTTTACACACAATTTTCAAAATACTATGTAGAAAAAAAAGGTGATAGATCGAATAGAGATCAGATGGCTTACAGATACTTTCAAATCTAACATTTCTAAATATTCCTTCATTTTGCATAAGCAGTATTTTTTTTTGGCAATGATGCTTTTTACATGAACCATGTGACCAACAGAAAATTCAATATTTCAATCCAATTTAAGTGGAAACACTACACTGACTGTGACCTGCAGCATGAACAAGAAAGCCCATGGGCCAGTGAACTGTGCTTGGCATTATTTCAGTTAATTTTCTGTCTCACAGGCATGACTAAAACCACCAAGATCAATTGATCAAACCAAGTAATCCAAAGTGCCCCATAGGAGCCCACATAGACCACAATCTTGCAAATGTTTTCTGTAGTTAAGAAATATTGAAGACTCGGGGAATTGTTCCAATGCTATGAAGTATTGATATGTATGTATGATCTGTATGAAATACAGACATTGCAGAACTCAAGAACAGATATCCTGTATCGTTCAGTCAAGAACAATAAAAACCACAAGACTCAGCTACGCCAGCATTTTCAAGATTACAGCAGTAATTCTGTAAGACAACAGATCATATTGCCAATTATCAGTTTTCTTCTTATGAATTTTTTAGATAGTGTTTTACAAGTAAAAACCTCCAAAATTTCATGTCTACTACTTTTTTTAGAGACTACATTTAACTATTTAACCATATTTAACTGTCACAGCACTGTAAACGGATGATTTTTTTTTTTTTTTTTTTTTTATTCACAAGCTATCAGTGGTAACAGTCTGCCTAACATTACCGCTCTATAATGCTTCACAAGCAGTGGCTACCAATTAAGATACCTTTCTGCTTATTGAAACATTGTATAACGTAACTTTTGTCTGTTACCTCCTCTTGTTTCTGGATAAATACTAACCTCCTTGCTTGGAGAGAATTCCAGAAGAAGATTGCATAGCGTGGAAGATGCTACTACGAGAATTTCATTTGGAGCATTCTGTAAAACCTGCAGTGACAAAGGGAAGAGCGAGGAATCTCCGTTAACTAGTAGGATAAGGAAGGGATCATTTTGAAATGGAATACCTGTAATTATGCTGCACTTTGATATTCCATACTTTAGGAGATGCTTTGATGCTAGCAGTGCAGATTCAGACAGTGCTCATTCAACTCAATGTGATGATACACACTACATGACAAGCTGGAGCAACGCAAAGTTATTTCACAGAAGCCAGATTTGAGAGCTTCAGGTCCAACTTAAAAGAAATCAGYAGGAACAGATCCCTGCTCTGCAAAGCATACATGTACTGGCAGTTGTAATTTAGCTCTGCAGCCGTTCTCTCAACAGAGAGCAGGCTACGTCCTGCAGTGCACCTCTGTGTCATGGTTTACAGAAAAGAGGAGGAAGCTCTAGGAGGAGCCTCCTCAACACTTCTGTACCTCGTGCAAAGCACAACACGGCAAATTTCCTCATGACCATCCTTTCAGAAAAGCAAGTACTCTGGAACGAGTTATACTCTCTCTTATCTGTGCCTGGATCTCCAGCAGGACTAATACATGCCATTCTTAAACACAGCATCTCCCTTGCACGTTCTGAGAAAACTCAGTGAGAAAATAGGCATGGAGGATACAACTCCTCCTTCAGCAAAGAAAAGGGGGAATAGAGGGGTTGTTCTGTACCACCTTTTGTTTCAGAGCAGTGCGCAAACTGCAAACATTAACAATTACTGCATTTACAGCGGTTTGCACTAAAGTACATATATCTAAGTCCTATGGTTTTAGACATTATCCTTCCATGGCTTATACACTATACATGCTAGGGGAGAGAGAAAGGACTTAGGCAGTTGTTATTAATCTAGACTGAAAATTAATTTATTTTTATTTAATAGTACTTTTATTTTTCTATTAAGAATAATTCTTGACATTTTGGAATGAACATACAGGTTTCTGACTTCAGCTTATTTAATACAAATCAAAAGGAACAACTGCCAGCAGCTGCGTTTACACAGAAGTCTGACATCTACATTTGTTTTTTTTTTTTTTCACATGGCTCTCCTTTTATGCTAGTTGTGCTTCTTCAAGCAAACCTGTTGTTTTTGTGCTTTACATTTATAAAGGTTTGATGTTTTCATGTTGGCCTTTCGCAAACTCTTAAAATATTCAAACCATTCCCTCCAAGCCCCTTCAGGTGATGATCATGAGTCCTGAATCATGTGATTATTATGCTATAGTGATAGCAAAAACTTGCATGATCAAATCTCCCTTGACCTCCCAATAAGACTAATGAATTAGACACCCATGGATTAGTATCACAACTCACATTCAAGGATGAATGCTTAACTTGTAATAAGTGTATTGCGTATATTGTTAGAAAACAATCTCCCCATCATTTCTATCATGAAACTGTAGAAAAAAGTAGGCCCATACTTTAGGGCCTCCAATTCATACAATCAACACAAAAGGCTGAGAAAGTTTCTTGGCCTGCAGCCATCAAGATGGCCAGAGTGTAGGATAACTAGTGAGTCAAGTTTTCTTGAGTCCATAACTTGTGAGAATTAGAACACAAGCAGAACACAGAAAGTCAGGCCTGAATAAAATGTCACTGAGTAGTATACCCAACAGGCATCTTTCTTGTATTGAAATATCTGGATCACTAGAAATAACTGAAGGATCTCCTGATCCTTTACTTCCTTCCAGGCTCGAGTGAAGCTTTGACAGTCAGCTCACATAACGGCCTCATTATCAGGCTCATCAGTTCATTTTTGCCGACAACACTTTCTCTGGTCTGGCTATTTTAGCTCTGAATAGAGAGTCAAGTTCACTTCAGGTGATTCTCTTGGTGATTCTCATGGATGTCTATGCTGCCTAAGCTTTCAGGCTTCTTGCTAGCAGACTTCATCTGTTCCCCATTTTCAAGGTCGAAAAGATGTTGAAACTGAGAAACTGGTTTATTTATCTGCACTTAGTGACAGTCACATTACAGGATGAGAGATGATATATACCTTACACACTTTGATCCCATTTAATCTTGTGGATAAATGCATTATATTAAAACATGTCTTTTTAAAGGTCTTGCTGAGCCCTTTGGCTTCAGTTTTAGAATTTGCAATGAGATCTAGAAGGTAGAGAATTACAGGAGAAAACACAGATCTAAATTCTTTTGTACGGCTTATAGACCAAGTCTGAACTGTGCCATCTAGTCTGAGCCTGAAACTGAAGGAGATATAGTCCTCCTAGTGCCCTATGTAAACATTAGGGATGACTTAGCCTCACTTGCAAAAAAAAAAAAAAAAAAAAAACCACAAAAAAAAAAAAAAAAAAAAAAAAAAAAAAAAAAAAAAAAAAAAAAAAAAAAAAAAAAAAAANAAAAAAAAAAAAAAAAAAAACCACCACCACCAAAAAACACCACCACCAAAAAAACCCACATAAAAAACCAAACACACACACAAAAAAAAACCCCAAAAAACCCAAACAAGCAAACAAAACCACAAAACAAACAAACAAACAGCCATGCCAACCAACCAAAAATCAAGCATGGACCACAGTCCTCTCTGCTGCTGCTTGACTTTCATTTATTTACGACTCTTTTAGGAGAAGGTCATGGAATTTTGATTTCTAGGTAATTTCTATTATGATTCTACAGAAAGCCATGCAAATTGAACAGACACCTTATCCTCCTTTAATGGAACAGAACACTGCAGTAGTTGAGACTTGGCTTTTCTTTACTTACCTTCATTAAAGGTTTCCATACAGCATGATCCTGAAAACTTGTCCTGAGCTGCTGTACAGAACGGGACAAACTGTGCAAACATCTATAACAGAAAAGAAACCTTCATTGTGAAACGCACACACTCACATGTACACTACTGTAATATATACATTGCTTCCACACAAAGATTCAGCTTAGAATTTGGTAAGTCGCAGACTATAAATAGCAAAACGAAAATACTGTACTAGTCCAGGATAACTCCCCACCCCTCCCCAATAAATTTTCCAACAGTAGAAATGACTTCAGATTAGCTTTTGAAAAATTAGCAGAAATTCTAACAAGTGCAGCATCAGACTTTGACAAGACAAAAGTATTTGTATGAATCAGAAAAGCCTCCTACCTGACTGCAGCTAATCGCACCTTGATACTAGATTCAGACAAGCCATTAACAATACGGTCCATCATATTTTCAGTCTCAATGATCTGGAGCAAAAAGGAATTAATGTTATATGAATAAAATAATATAAGCATTTATGGGTTGTTGGTTTTTTGCCTGCAACATTTTAAATATTGCATTTAAAAACTGTAGCTAAAACCAGCAAGCCACATTCTCTTCCCAGATTAAGTGGAAAGTAGTGTGTATCTAAATACAATTCAGAAAAACACATCTACATTCTATGCTCCACTACTGCTTTCAAAATGATTTTATTAATCATCAAGGAACAAGAGGTTTATATATATATGAATTACCCTTAATGTCATATTAAAATAAAGAGAGCATGTGTGAGTGCACACAATATATACAAACTACAGTTTAAAGACATGTTGTAGAGCTATCTGGAAAAAAAATACATAGTAATCTGCCATATTTAGACATGGTCAGCACAAGCACTTAAGACTAGGATAAAAGGGAGCTAATACCAAGATGAAAGATGACTTTTGTATAATAAATCAACTTTGTCATGTACACACCCACCACTTATTAAAAATTATGCTTTGATATGTAAAAGAAGGATCCTTACTATTAACTAAAGAAGTTCATCCTGCAACAAAAGAGAAATTTATGGGTTTCCATTCTGGAGATCCTGAATGGTTCCCCACTGATAAATCTTCCTGCTAGTTATCTTTTCAATGCTGTGTTTTCCTGCCTCCTTCCTGTCCATATCTTTCTTCCTTCTGTTTTTCCCCTTTAACCAGCAAATAAACTCAGAAAATTCTCCTGCCTCCTGTATCTGCCATTTTTGTTTGACATAGCAACTCCATGCTTAATTTAAGAAAAATGCTGCTTTTAATTATTCATTGTTTAATTTCTCTCCACTTTCCACACAAATTTCTAACTATACAAGTGCTCCAACCATCCAATCTCTTTCCTGTGATGTCCAAGTAGAGTTTGTTCTCCTTCACACCAATTGCTTTATTAAAACAGTGCAAGCCCCCTTGGTCACTTCAGTATCATGGAACAGATTGTGACTTTGTTTCCCAATATGATTAGACTTTCTAGGGTTTATTTTTGAAAAAATGTTTGTTTTATAATAGGATACCTGACAAGAGGTATATTCTGTCCCTCAGAACATTGGTTTCAGAAATTAGTCATATGCCACAACAATATCCCTGCACAGCTTATGAGTAGCAAGGACCACAACGTGTTGAAAGACAACTTATCGTGAGAATCTAGTTCATCACTGTGAAGATGTTTACATAAATAAACTTTACTTTTATATTTTGTTACAGCAAGACATTAATTTTTGTTCAAATCCCATGCAAAGAAAGTGCAATGTAAAAATTTATATTAACATAATAGAAAGAGAGCCTTCTTGTTTCAACTTACTTATACCACAATGAAAAAAAGGGATGGAAGAGTGTAAATTCTTGCACTGCCCTTCAGCCCAACTTCAGCTATGTCTTTGCTGATTGCTATAATTTTTCACAGGCTCACCTTTTTTCGGATATCTTCATCATTTGCTCCCAGGGAAGCATAGAGCTTGAAAGCAGCCTGGCGCAGTTCATGGGCGTGCTTCAAATCATGGTCAAGCTATTTAAATAAAGCACAGATATCAAATTTAGACACTAAAAAATTACAGGTGGTGTTTTCTTATTTGTTGTAAACTAGTGCTTATCTACTGGGGTTTTGTCTACCACACCAAGGGCAGCCAGAAACACAAATGAACTCCTGTTCCATTAGCTGATGTTCACGTTTACCAACTGAATACAATGACTGAAGTTAAGAATTTCTCTGCTGAGTTACAGGTAAGTCAACTTAAACAATTTGAGGCCAAAACACTTCTACAAAGTTATGACTCTATCCAGACCATGTTCAGGCAAAAGCTATTCTTATTTACCCAACAGAAACTTACAGGAACAAGCCAGGAGAAGTGAAAAAATTGGAAGAGAATCAAGGGAAGTTTTATCAAGAGAACTGAAGCAAAAGCAGGAACCAAAGCCAGTCTCTAAATCACAGGACCTCCATCTTAAGGTGGATGTTAACCTCCGACTTTTGCTGTAAAGGCAACACAACAGGGTGCAAGCTGTCTAGGAGGTTTCTGGAAGGTAACTTCTTAACACAGGTGCTAGAGAGTGAATTAGGGTGATGCACCACTGGATAGGCTACTCACAAATCAGGAAAAACTGCTTGGGGGTATGATAATTAACAGGAGCACTAGCTATAGGGACATAAAATAGTGCTGTTCAAGTTTCTGAGAGGCGTGAGAAAGGCACGGAGCAGAGTACAGAGCCTTGACTTCAGGAAAGCCGACCTTGAGGAGCAGATGGGGTGTACCCTGGCTTGTTCAGCCAGGAGAAGAGAAGGCTGAGCAGAGACTTAAGAGCAGCCCTCCAATACCTACAAGGAGATTACAAAGAACATGGAGCCAGACTCTTTATGGAGGTGTACAGCAAGAGGAGGAGACAATAGTCAAATTGAAACAGGAGAGGTTATTCATGGATATAGGAAAGAAAATTCACCGTTAGAACAGTCAAACTTTGGAACAGATTGCTCAGAGAGGTTGTTTAATCTCCATTCTTAGCAGTTTTCACGAGCCAACTGGACAAAGCCTTGAGCAACCTCATCTAAGCTCAGCATTGACCCTGCTTTGAACAGAAAATTAAGACTTTCAGACCTCCTCACGTTCTTTCCAATGAGAATAATTCTGTGATTCTGACTGCCCTCAAAACTCTGTACCAAAGGGTTTCACAAAACAATGCAATTTTTAAAGTCTACACAAAATGCCAGAAAAATGCTAGTATTAAGCAGCAAAGCACTGAAATAAAAGAACTGTCAAAAATTAAGCTGTATGAGTAATTCCCTCTGGTGCAGCTATATTAGAGCAGAATGTATTACATCATTGTTAACAATATTTAAAACAGACAAGTAATCTATTCGGCAGAATCCTCACACATTTAGTTTTTACCTTACAGGGTGTAATTCAAAGCATTTTTCACAAAGTAAGCACCCTGGCTTCCCAGCTGACTATTTTTACAGACTTTCTGAACACTCAAAGTAATGTCATAACATTTATAATTGCCCCACTCATGTTTGGAACCTAATCATATTTTTGATGCTACAGCCAACGTCCGTTACTCCCCAATCAGCTGCTTATTTAATTTTATACTGCAACTATTTTTTTTTTATATTTAATTTGCATTTTTACATAGAATTCAAGGCAGTTCCATATGCAGAATCAATCCCATTCTATAAAAGTCTGAGAAGTGAGTCTACTTCTTGGGCTAGTTTCAGAAAAAAACCAAGGCTCTGTAATCCAGTTTTTTGCAGTACTTTCTAAAAATCAGACTCAGTAAGAGGGGAAGGGAACAGGCAATGGATATTTCCCTATGCGGAATATAAAAGCAATCTTGCTTCTGAGGTTGATTGATCCACTAGTGCTTTGACTGGTCCACTAGTGCTTTGGAAAGCGTATGCAAACCTGTAAAAAAAAAGTTCATGGATGAGAACTCCTAGCGCAACACCTATGAAACTAAGTCTCCAAGGTGTATCTGGTCTCTGTTTATCCAACCTCTTGCAAGTGCAGATAACTCATAATACGAAATGCTACATGACATCCACGTTTTTCTGCTTTAACAGAACAGAACCGTCTCTGAACTTAACATTTTTCACAAACGTGACCTAAGAATTAAAATCGATCCCTCATCATATGGACTACTATCTCTTATAAAGCTGAAATGTACTGGTTCCTGAAGGTAAGCCTTTTAAACTCTGCAAAGGAGAAACATGACAGATGTCTCAGTCTGGTACTTCATTGCTATCTCTGGAAAAAGTCATGAAACTTGTATGGTGAAGTTATACTAAACTACCCATAGCCCATATCTCTATCTTTGACATAGAAGAATGGCATCCTTCTTACAGGATGGGGAGTCCAGACATACACAACAGTTTTAGTTTGGATAATACAGGCTCCAGAGAAAGCAGTGAGCGACCAAAGACTTGAGGACTATATGCATCAGGAATCAAGTCCTACTGGACCTCTGGTGACCTTTCTTTTGAGGAACTCAGACATAAGGTTAAAACAGAATTAAAAAAATATCCTGAGCCCATTTATTATTGCTTTTGCACATTTTTCAAAGCTTCAGAACTGGGTAAGGAAACATACCCTCTTGATATCAGTGATTGCACTCACTGAGCTGGGATACTTGAAGTAGTCAGCAAGCATGACAATGAGGTGGTCTGTAATGCTGGCAATTCTCTGGAGCTCCACATCTGTTTCAATCAAATAGGCCAGTGTTTCTGCTCCTTCTACTCGCTCCTCCAGCAGTCTTTCCTTACTACACATTCGAACCAAACATGGCAGAGTCTGAAAAGTTAAAAAAAAAAAGATAAAATAAATAAACCACCATTGTTTAGTGCAGCTACGTTCATAAAGAAGCTCAGAAAAAAATCAAACAGCTATCCTAGAGCAATTCTCAACAATGTTCTTTAGATCAATACCTTTAGACAAAAAGATTTTAGTGGTTTTAAAGACTACACACACAGCGAAATTGTTCAGGCATTACTAAGTATACAGTAGGCTACTTTCAACCAACTTCTCATGCAGTCAAAATTAGTCTGCGTGAATCCAATGTTTAGAAGTGATCATGGTCTAAGTTTCGCAAAAGCTGAGAAAAAAAAAATCCCCTCAAAAGTTCGTATTTGCACAGGTTTACCATCTAATCCTGCACCTAATCCAGGGAGTCAAAGCACCTCCTCTCTGCATAGCTGTCACTTAAGACATCAGATAAGACTTTCTGCCTGAACAGTTGAAAACTGGTTCTAATAGCACAGACACACCTAAGGACCTTCTGCTTCCTTAGGAAGTTAGGTAGAACTCTTTAAAACAGCAGACAGCTGCCGAGGGTTGGTAAACTTAAGCAGCCCTCAGAAATCACCTCATCCAAATGTAGATTTCTAGGACCTCTACAAGTTTGTTCGAAGTTTGCTTTAAAGCCTTCAGGCATTTAATTGTTATGATACTTTTTAATCTGTAGAATTCAGAACTGCACCATAATGATTAAATGTCACCAGTTTCAATTACCAAGCTGGCATAAGGTATACTAAAAACTGAGATCGGCATAAACAAACTCATAAAAGCTGAACATAAGCTCTCAAAAAATGACATTCAGGTTGACTAAGAAAGAACAGAAGTGGAATTCCATGCCTAAATCACAAAGATATTGTACTTCCCAATTCTTTCCAAGGTCAAATGGTGTGAAATGAGCTATTTCTTGGAATTCAAGGGCTAGATATTGTTAAGTCACTGGCTGCAAGCACCCAAGAAACACAAATCTCATACCTTTCAAGTTTTAGCAATTCCATCTGTTTAATTTTAAACAAATCAAGAATTCTGAAGGACACATTTTAACTGTTCCATTAGACCTATGGGTCAGTACAACATAATTAATGCAGAGGAGTAGGGGACTGTATTAGAGGTGTAAGATGGAAGAGCCACAAAGCACACCTGACCTTTTCTGGCCAGCAGATAGAAGTCTGAAAATGGACTGTAAAGATGGAATACTTAATTCACACGGTATTGCTGGGATGCGTAAGGGTTATCTGGACAAATGGTCACTTTCGTTACTAAGATTCCAGATAAATAATTTCCCTTCCAAGCAAATCCATTATTTATCAGCCTCCTCTGCCTTCTCCCCACCACTACTCAAACTGAGCAATGAAAATAAATCAAAATCATTTTGGAAACACACATCCCTGACTGTCCTCCAACTGAAGAAAGTTTGATAGCAAAGGGTCAAAGTTCTCTTCAATAATTTCTGAAAACTAAAGAGGGCATTGCTTTGTTTTAGTTCATCAGAGGTCAAACAATTTGTGACTGGATTTACCACAGACTGAGAGTGTGTTATCTTAAAACTACAAGCTCCTGGAGTGACCCCAGAAGAAAAGAAGAAATTACATGAGTTGTTTGAACAAGAGGGCAAGGTTCCATGCCTTTCTTCTGTCCTCAGTCTTTCGTCTACTCTCAAGTATTACAACAAATTTTAGTCCAAAGTTTAAAACGTTTATTTGCGCAGAAGCAGCTTCCATGAGAAAGAAAGTGCTCCTATTGCTGTAGGCTGGCAAGCAAATCAATTCACAGTGGTTTGAAAGGACTACAGTTATCCATTCAGCCCATGCAGCAGAGCATGCATAGCTCCACGCAGTTAGCAGTCAGCTATCAGCAATCACCCGCCTTTGCCTACAGCAGTAGTCCCCCACTTCTCCCCAGAGCAGAACAGTTCTGGAACCCACACATCCTGACCAGGACATAGCCCAGGATTAAGCAGACAGTGGGGGATTTYTGAAGGGAAGAAATTTTCAAAAGAAGAATGAGCAGGAGCAAAATGGGTTGGGAACATGGAACTGTAGCCCTCAGTTTGCAGGTGTTGTAAGGAGAAAGAACAGAGATCAGGGAATTGGAGTGTCAATTTGGAAAAAAGCTAAGTAGAAGAATGAGGAAGAGGGATACCTTACTTGCTGTAAGACCAGATGCCTGTGCAGAACAGATGCCACTATCAACACCAGCAACACCGGAATGAATTGCATTTTGACTTTCTTGTGTGAAAAGACAGGAGGGATGGGCCTTTGCCTCAGCCAACATACAAATTTTTCATCTGTCATTACCTGGGATGATGGATACCAAAATCCCACTAACAAAAGGTGTAGATGTACAAGACTCTGCTGCCATGGATATTGAAAGGAATGAATATGCTTTCTTATTGCAGTATCTTACATACAACCTCCCTTTCCCCAGCATTACCAAAAAGTAGGACTTAGGGACAGTTCTTGACACTCTGGTGACAGTTCTCCAGTTTAAAATGTAAGCTTGCAGGAGCCATCTGGGGTTTGCAACAGACCACAGTGAGAAGATACTAACCAGTAGCCTTTGGTAGTGAGAAGTATTCGTTGCTTTAAGCAGTATATGCAGCTATCTGCAGTGCCATGGACCTTCAGCACACACTACGGTCACACATACACTTATTAATTGTCTGTTCACGAGAGGATCTGAACACCACAGAGGGGCCTTCACAGCCACAGACAAAGAACTCCCATAAAAAGTTACTGGCTCTCAGATCACACACCACCAAATCCTGACAATGACTGCTTTGCTGATTAGACCCTTCACTTGCTAGACTCATTCCAAGAACACATGTTGTCTTCTCAATCTCAGTACGGGGGGGGGGGGATATTTAAATTTAATGCATTTAAACTGCATTTCCTTAAGTCTGAACTATGTGTTATTCTCTGGAATGAAGGCTGCTAGAAGCATACTAAAAGCTTTGGAGTCTGCCAGACTGCTACAGTAATTATCAAATAAAGAAAACATGTTTTCTTATTGCAGTATTTCAGTAATACTTCAATATCTCATGGAGAAACAAGCACTGTTAGTATTATCTGATCTCTGGCTGATATGCTTGCTCATCAACAGCTTGCCTTTTTTTTTTTTTTCTTTTGACTAGCTATAGAAGTGTGACTATTAAGAAAGAGATTACATTCCTATGGTATTTAATGAAGTTTCCTTTACTGAATTTCCTTATAAAGTCACATGCAGTATAAAAATCAAATCCAACATTTCAGCATGACAGTTTCTTTTTTAATAACAAATTTCCCTAGCCGAAGTATGAAGCAGACAAATCTACAAAAACATTGTGAAAACTGAGTAATCATCTGCTCATGACAGACTCCATGTATAGATTGTGCAAGTATTCTGACTATAGTCTTGTGAAATAAGCTATTGAAACACAAACCAGTGCCTTGTTCATATACAGAGACCAAGGCAGTAATGTTGTTTCCATGTTACTTACAAATGGCTACTGAAATGATTACAAACCTCAAATGGATGTGTATCAAACTCTGGAATATTTATTCCTGGATATACCTTTTAGTATGATTCTTTGTTTAAAACTTCTTAAAAAAGCCATGTCACTGTAAATGCTTAAAGACACAAAGGGAAATTAGGGAAATAATTTTTTAAATAAAAAAATCAGGAGAACTTGGTGCTTTGAAATCTTCAGTTTAGTAGTTTTTGTGCTACTTTTTATACGAGACAAATAAAAACAGGACAGCTCCACGTGAGAAAAACATTTTAAACAGAAAACTGTTTAACCAGCTCACCTTAAGAACGATGCAAGAATCGTCTGTCCGTATTGCTCCAGCTCTGCACATGGAAGTAAGGCTGTAACAACATAATAAAACATACATTCACCTATCATTGTTTTCTACGCACTTAAAGACATTGCAGAACAACTGTACTAATGAAATGTACTCCCCTTTGTTCTACCATTGATTTCAATACATTTGTGCTTAGTAGACTTGGGCACGCGAACAAACTATTACAGACACACTTTTAAGCAGATTTCTAGTACAGGACATCTTGCTGGAGCACCAATCAATATATACACCACACACTGGTCAAAAAAGGTCTAACTATCAAATTTGATTGATCCACAAACCTCTTTTACCAACAAAAAACCCCAAAATGAACAACTTTCATTAAGATAAAGGAGCAATATAGATAGACCTGTCCTTTGCGGCAAAGAGCATGGGCAAGCACTCAAAACAATCGGGACAGAATCAATACAGGGTTGGTAGCCTGACAGCTCAGTCAGAAACCGTTCAAGCTTTGCGTTAGCCTAGGAGATGCAGTATCGTTGTGATGCTTGTCCACAGGCATGTCTCAATGCTCTACTAGAATAAGCACATCCTTGCCCAATTAAGTCTCTGACACTGAATCAAACCAGCATTTGTTCTTTATTAGACAACAACTTAGTAGATATGACAAATCCGAGGTCTCAAACTACAATGTCAACACACAACATCAGACAAATGCATAAGTTGCTTTGTTAATCTACCTGTACACGTGCTCCAAGCTACCAGAAATGCAAAGTAGTTCACCCACCAATAAAAGTGGTTTACATTTAAGTGGTTTATACTTTTTACCTGCTTTGCTACAAGGAAGCAGAATGAAGCTGGAGGATAACTGCTCTGCATTCAGTGCAGAACAGTCAAGTATGTTTTGTTTTAGCTTCTGAACTAAGCCATTGTAACTGGCTTTTATCATGCCACAGTTGAGGTTAAAAGAAGGACTGAGTTTCAGTGAAGGTGACCTAAAACTAACATGTTTCAACTCTCAATTGGGCAGGCTAAAAGTGTACCTAGGGTCAATTATAATTGCTCAGCTAAGGAGCAGTAATATGCTAACATACTGTAGCCGTATCATGTTTCACTGCATTCCTGAGCTCTTTCCAAGTGCCTAAAGAGAGTTCTTTCACCTCTTAGAAGGTAACATCACTGATTCTGTTCCAAACGCCTACCAGTGACAGACATAGCTAAAATCCCATAATCAGAAGTCTTTTTTTATATTATTTCTCAGAAGTGAAAAGATAAGACTTGACTGTTAGCATAGAGATCATTTAATAAACTTCTACTGCCCAAGCCTTGCGGCTGACAGCAGGAAATACTCATTTTCACACCTGAACAATCAGGAGGAAAGCACCCATCTTGCAGTTGCCATTTAGTCCAGCTAGACCCTATTTGCCAGAAAAAGTAGCTCTGTTTCAAACCGGAAATAAAGTAACGTATTTTTACTTCAGGCAAAATAGGCTTGGCTTAGCTGGAAGCAATTCCAGTAATTTTAGTAGAAAAGGTTACTGCTCCACTTGTAGCTGCAAATCACTTTCCCAGGAGGCTTACTGCTCTTCCCTCTGTGCCAACACTGCTGCTCAAGTGAAGGATCCTTACTCCATTTCAATCAAGAGGTATTAACTTGGGTCTTCCAGCTCTACTCCAATTGTTGAAAAACAAAGGAAACTTCTTAAGATAGCCCCGTATGCCAGTCTGGATTAAAACAGAAATTTAACAAAAGGCTTCACAAATGCATAAAAAACCCCTTCTACATCTGCATTCCAAGGACTCTACTAATAAATCAGAGAGGAACTGCAGATTAAGTGCCGAAAGCTGGCAAGGCAGGAGTGAAGCCTAATTTAGAAGCCAAAAAAAAGAGGACCTGTGACAATTTCACCTACTACTCTCATTAGAAAAAAAGAAAGGAGACATAGTCTGACTTGGAGGGAATCAAGTAGGGAATGGACTTATAGAAGAAAAGCCAGGTCTTTACAAGCCCCTAGGACTGTCGTGAAACTGAGGCCTTGAGTGCCCTACTAAGAAGGATGGCTGCCCATGGACTAATTGGAAACCCAGTCTGAAACTCAAGATACTCGTTTGTCTTCCATTTTCCTGCAATTTTCTTTTTTGCTTTTCACCGCATCATTTTCTTCCATGCTTCCAAAGGTCCACTTGGGCCAAAGTACTGCAAAGCAACAGCAAAAGATGCAATTGTCTACCCAACTCCTTCCAATGTGAAGCAGATCAGTAAAGAACACCAGTAGACCTGGGAGCATTCATCCCAGAACAAGGAGACAGTCCAGAGCCAGAACAATTCTTTTAGCTCCAGCCTGCCTTTATGACTTATCAACTGCCTTATATGTTGAGATCAGTAAAAAAAAAAAAAAATTTCTAATACTTAATTCTCTGTGTATTCTCTGAATTCTCGAACACATAAATCAATCAGAACTGAGACTGCTACAATACCATTAATTTAACTTGCCTTCTTCACTAAGAGCTACCTAACAAACCAGTAAAACCAGATTGCATAAACCAATTGTGGTTGGAAGGGAGTGTGGGAGGTCCCCAGACAGACCTCCCACATGGAGACGGATTACTTTCCTAAGACAACCCCCACACACATACACATCTTTATAACTGCTTTCATGAATGGGTTAAGTCATCATAACCTGGCAACATTACAGAAGAGGCCATCCTACCTACCCCACTTGTTCCTCACCCAGAATCAAGAGAGCTTGCACTGAGACAAGTGTCAGTGAAACTGTTTGGTGAACTGAATCAGAGAACTCACTGATCCAGGTCAAAAACGAGCCATCAAAATCTAAAAGAATAATCAAACAGTACACCAGTGACCAGACTCTTGAGTTACATTTGATTTTAGTAGTTATAGTGATGGGTAATTTTATCTCTTTAACCCCCAGAAGTAAGTTATTCCATTATTATTCCATTATTATCAACACAACAAAAGGAAAAGGGTCTTAAAGGGAGTCAATTCCCAGCTTATGAAGTGAGTATAACCCTAGTGTTGCTGTTACGGAACTTGGTCACATTTTGTCACAGGGTAGAAAGTCATTATGAATATGAACACAAAGAAATGTGCCCACACCAGAAGGGAAAGTTTGATATGAGCTATAAAACTAGTTAATAACGTTAATTCTGCTGTATGAGCACATGAAGCTTAAAGAATAATCTATTTGAATTAAAACAGTTGGGAAGAAGGACTAGCTCTGCCCTCTCATCATCTTGGTGCATACAGTTCTCAACACACCACAGCCCCAGTCACCTGAGTCTTCTGAACAGTGGTGCAACAACAACATTAACTTGTATTACATGATGATATTTCAGTATTATACTGTGCAAGGACATACGATTGACCACAGCCTATTCAAAGTAAAACTTACCATAAAATACAAGCTACTTGTGAAAACTGCAGTTCAGCTTATGAAAATCCATATGTCTGAATACACGTTCCTGACAAAACTGCTGCCCAGCAACATTTTTTTCCCGTTTATGTACAGCAAAGAGTGAAAGTTATGCTATAAAGATTATTTGGTGAGAACCACTTCTTCAAGGATTTAGATAATGCAAATAGTATCTATAATTATTCCTAAGATTTTAGATCACACATTACACATTGCAAAAAGGGAACAGTTAAAAAGCAAGTATTAAGTTGCATACTATTTCCTTCTAATTCCTGATAAAAATTACCATTTGGCTGATGTGAGCTGCATTTCAATAGGCTTGTCCCTTTGTAACATCTTCACAAAAATTTGCGGTAACAATTCTCCATCAACCGACACTGCAAGCAATGAAAGAGAACTCCAAGTAATTCTAATTCAGCCAGTCAGTAAAACGAGTGTCAAATAAGCAACAGCAGCATTATACTTACCATTTACAAGTGTCATTGATACCTGGGGGTTTTCAAAGGCTAGAACTGAGAAGCATTTCAATGCTTGCATTCGAACCTGTGTAAAAACATAACACAGATGAAGTATAAATGTAAATGCAAACTTAAAAGCAAAATTGGTCTATACTGCTGCATAGGCTTGTAGAAAATAATTCTGTATAATCAGTAAGAAATGTAGATGATGAATAAAAGGCAGATGGAAACATCTAACTCGCACCTTGACTCCTGTGATCTCCCTGTTGGAATTATCCTTCTATAGGGTATGTTGCGAACTATTTGTGAAAAAGACAAGCAAGGATAAAACTTGGGAACCAGACAGTCAGAAATACTGGTCTTATTTGTGATGCCTCACAAACGTGCAAACAACAACAAAAGAATGGAAGTATCATAACAATAGTACTGTTTCTTTCTAGGACTCCTAAGTACACAAGAGAATCAGAAATACATGATTTATATTTCAGAAGCCTTTAAAGGTGAGTTTAATAAAATGTCTAAAGAGAACCATCCAGTTGAAGTAATTCTAAACTAATCTTAAAACAAATATATGTAAGTTTTAATGCCATTACACAGCCTCAGGTATCACCTGTACAAAAAGGATTCACAAATAGCTTCATGTGGGATCTTCCTCCTCCAGTCCAAAACCATGTCTTGGTTTAATTGAACAATATTTCACAGTTGCCTAGTCATGCTAGGCTATGAAGTCTTTATAACCTCTTTTTTGACACAGGGAAGACCAACCATTATCATCTTCCCAGACGACAAATCTAATTTAGTTCAGGTATTAGTCTTCAACTTCACCTTCTACAGTTGCACATATTTAAACTGTGTCCATGTCTTTCCATGTTTCTGTTACCACATCCTCAGCGTGAAAACAAAGCAAAAGGAACAAGATTTTGACCTAAAGAATCCCATCACTGCAGAAAGCACTTACTGCAAGTTAGGTTTAGGCCCATCTGTCCTGGTTCCGGCTGGGACAGAGTTAACTTTCTTCCCAATAGCTGGAGGGGTGTGTGCGCTGTGTTTTGGGTTTGATATAATAGGAGCATTGATGGCCCATTGATGTTTTGGGTGTTGTTGGGTGGTGCTTGCACGGGCGACTTTTCCCCCTCCCATGCCCTGCCAGGTGCAGGGGAAGCTGGCGGGGGGAGCACAGCCGGGGTGGTTGACCCAGCTGGCCAATGGGGTATTCCATACCATGCGACGTCATGCTCAGTATAAAAACTAAGTGTGGGGGGGACACCTCTGGGTCCCGGGACGGGCTCTCGCATATCGGGCAACGCCGGGTGGTGAGCAGTTGCATTGTGCATCGCCTGCTTTGTATATTCTATTGTTGCTGTTGTTATCACTGTTATTATTACTGTCTACTTTGTTTTATTTCAATTATTAAACTGTATTTATCTCAACCCGTGAGTTTTCCTACTTGTGCCCTCCCGATTCTCTCCCCCATCCTACCGGAGCCGGGGGGGTGAGCAAGCGGTTGCATGGTGTTTAGTTGCTGGCCAGGGTTAAACCACGACACCATCCCACCCTCCTCGACAAAAAGTCTTAGAAACATGGAAGTCTAAGGGTAGACAACAACAGCAAAGACAATCACACTTTTGTGCGTTAATTTTATAATATCTGGTCACAGGTAAGATAAGATCTCTTCTCATCAGTAGTAGTGAAGTCTTAGTCAGGAGGAACCGATAGCAGGTACCTGGCTTCAGAACAAAAGCCAGGTACCCTTGTTCCATTTACTTTTCAGACAATCTAATGAATATGGTGTATGCTTCAAAGCAGCAGGAAGCACAGATTGTGTATCGAAAAAGCACTGAAAAAAGTCAAACTCATAGCTCAAGAGCTGTGTTCTTGCCAGAAGGAAGTCGGGGCAGGGGGGTAAAGGTTCTAATGAGAACAACTTAAGTCTAGCTAGAAGTTAACTATTTTATATAATATTGCTCTATTAATTAAAGATACTAAAATTACTACAATGACTACTTACTTTGCTAGTAAGTCTACTTAAGGGCAACTAATTCAGTAGTTACATGAGAAACAGGGAACGCAAGCATTTGGAAAAACATGTAAATATGGTCTTGAAACCACTACCTGTAATGCCACTGAAAAAGCTGTAGTCCCTTTGTGTTAAGACTTCTCACCAGTGGTGAAGATGCACACTTGTAATGACGTAACACATGGGAAAGATAGTCATAGAATCAGCTGGCTATGGGGCAATCCCAAAACCAAAGGAAAAGAGTTTATTGAAAAATAATGGGCAATTCTCTTGGTAGACCTAGACAAACTCTTCTCCTGGGGATTGAAATCCCATTTGTGAGGGTTTCTGCTGTTTTTTGATGTGGTCCTATTGCCTAAATCATCTGAGGTACCTTGCTGGCCTTTACTGTAAGTATTGAAAAATAGGCAAAGTTTTTAAATGTCGTCTTTTCCTGTTAAGTTCTTATTTGGCTGAATATTAAGAAACTGGATAGAGAAGTATGAGAATGAGATGGCTTGTATTCTACAAAAACGTATCAGTTACATTAGAAATCTGAGAATGCCTAATTAACGCAGAACACTAAGAAAGCAGCTGAGACCACAATGAAGCCGTTAACCCCAGGAGTATTAACAGAGGAAAGTGTATGAAGAGCAATAAAAAGCAGTATGTACACCTGGAATTTAAAGGCCTGACCAAACTAGCAAAGGAGGATATGAAGAATACTTTATACATCTCTCCAGTAAGGTAGGACTAAATACATATATTTTAATGCAACGTTACATGTGTCTTGTTGGTGAAAAAACAACTTGAAAACTTTACCTTGCTCCAATTTCTTTACTTTAAAGCAGCTCTTTGAAAAAATTAGGGAAGGTTCAAAGCCATTAGAAAAGGTTCCAAGCCAAACATAGCTTGGAAAATTCACCTTACGATACAGAGCAAAAAAGGTCAGCTAATGGGAGAAAGAGCAAAATGTTGCCTGATCATGGTGAAAACTAATTACTACAGAAAGACAGAAAACAGAAGTTTATCAGTCTCACTAATAAAATATTGAAGAC